>KQ435816.1:1000752-1015860 GCA_001276565.1 Melipona quadrifasciata
GTTGTTACGCGCATCGAGGAGACTTTGATTGGTTTATATTTCGGAGAACAGCTGGTGGAGGAGAGTGTGTCAGGTAACGGGGAATGAAGGGTCTTGCTCGTTAGTGAAGTGAAACCAATACACGATCTGGCAAGGCTGAAGTGTGCGTTTCTATAATTTCAGTAGCTTCGCCAATTTCATCAATTTCATCAATTTCATCAGCTGTGAGGGCAAAATGTTTGGAGAGTCGACGTCCTGACGGGTATAGAAGTATCTGTGTGACGATGACGAGGAATTTTTTTAAGTTTTGCGACAATTAACGGATGGTTGCAAGGATTGCTGGGGTTCCTATAATTTTATTACAAGTGGCATCGCAATCTTTGTTCCAGATATTACACATATATCTAATTTGTCCTTTTCAAATCTATTTTGCTATCATGTTTATGTTGCTCGTATAAACTCAAGAAAAATGTTTCCAACGCAATTTTTCGACGCCAAAATACATCAACGGCTAATGGCGGTTGAATCGCCCGTAACAATGCAGATTAGCGAGAGCCGGGACGTGCTTTCTCCACTTAGCGCGGTAATTAGATAAGCGGCAGCGAATTAGCAAGTGAAAAGCGACGATTAGCGATTTCCATCGGGAAGGTGAGTGGAGTCGAACGTGGCTCGTCACGTAGATAACCACCCAAGATCGCTCGATGTGCCGCAATTTCGAAAGATATCACCTAAAGTGGCTCCCATAAAGGTTTCCATTAACATGATAAGGCAAGGTTGATGCGTTCGTGGCCATTAGCCGAGTCAAGTTACGCGGTGTGGCCCGTGAATAGGAATGGGATCAAGTCCAACATATACTGACTTGATTCCGGGACAAATTCGATATCTAAGTTGTACGAAAATCTCTCGTCCATTTTTGAACAACTACACACTCGAAACTGAAAAGATAGATGAATGCGTTCACTTTATACGTACAATATGCAGATACAGATACAATGACTATGTACATATGCATATACATACACACTTGCAATGTACACATATATAGGATACACAAGGAATAAGTATGAATAAGTATGAATATATTCCGAATATTACAAACACATCGAACGTTTTTGAAACCTGCACCTTGATGAAGAAGGTACCTCGTTGTAAAATCTTTTTAACATTCTTCAAACTGAAAGATACATTATCAATCGTACTGTTGCAAGTAAAATCTCGGTTCAAAGTCATATAAATAGTTAAATTAAATCTTGAATAGTTAAACATTTAAATCAGTCTTGATTGATTTCTAAATTAATCTAAATTAACCTGCAAGTTAAATATCGCAGTTAAGCGCTAACGTCAATTTTTCGCTCGATTAAAAATCTCTGGCCGAATCCACTTGCGAGATGCTCGATTCCATCTCTACCGTTGTAGCAGCCGACTCTCCTCGATTTTCTCCCGCCGCTCTTTTTATTTCTTACGCCGAGAGAAGAGAAGATACGTTCGACGCCCGATACTCGGGCGGCAGGGCGACATTCTTCTTCGCCGAATTATACTCCCGTGTCGAGTTAATCGTTCTACTTTATCGTCGCGAGCTTTTAGCGCGAATCGCGGCTGGCAACGGGAGCGTCAATTAACGCGGCGGATTTTCGCCTCGGCTGTCCCCGCTGTGAGCACTGTGGGAACACAAGACAGTTTGCCGAGCAAATTGAAATGTTTGCAACGGCTGCTCTCCGATGAGTTATCGAGCAACGTGTCAAATATATCCTCGAATTATGAACCGTACGTGGCTGTTTAATCGAGGTCTCGTGTCGTTTATCGTTCGGGATTTTGATACGCGACGCGTGCATCTCTTCGTCGTGCGTCGCGTGAAAAATTGCGCGGCTGCGAAGATTTATCGCGACGTGTCCGTTGTCGAGGATTTCTTCTTGTATTTCCAATTTACTTCAATTTAAACAGTCACTTTCTCTCGTTTTGTTGGATTTTAAACTCGTTTCCCTTTTTCTTCGAAGTGGTGCCAAATTTCGACATTCGGGAGAAAAACGTCGGTCAGAAGAGACTTCTGCGAGGTGGTAAGATCAATTTCGTTCGCTTTTGTTTCCACAAAATTTGTGACTGGGTTTTTTTTTTATCACTAAAGGTGATTTTAGCGGCGGTAAGCCAGAAAATCGGGCCTCTTCAGGTGCAACGCTGATGCAACGAAAATTAGCGATTGGTCGATTTGGGTCACGTGATTCGCGAGGGGGCGTGGAGTAGACCTCGAGTAGGAGTGGCGATCGCGCCTGTGATTTGTTTTCTGTCGATTCAAATGTTTGCGTGTCAATAAAATTTGATGGCAAAAGAGTCGTCTTCATTTCCTCAGTCAGAACAGTTACTTCTGGGCCTTTCAGTGAGATGACGGTCGGTCTTTGATTGCGACTTGGGACTAGATTCTGTTAACTGAAGGAGAAGATGCTCGATACACCGTCGATCTCCGGATTACCTCTTCGAAAGAAGAAACACGTGTTCGCTTAACGACGCAACGCCGCTACCTCACCGTATATATACGTGTTATAATCCCGTAGATATCGAGAGTCGTATTCAAGCTTGGTATTCTGATTTACGTCCTTTATATCTACCAATTTATGGCTTCGCCGGCCACGAGCTGCGTGAACTGCCTATTAGAATATTTGTAAAACCAGCTATATCTCGTCGAAGACGACGTGTATCTCGTAATCTTAACGAAGACTTTACGGGATAGCTCGCGTTCGACTTCTATTTACAGAATTCCGATGGCTGGAGAGGGATAGATAAGAGTAACGAACGATGTGTTTTGTAAAGTTTTCTGTCTAATGAAGAAATTACCAGGGTTCAAGTTTCAAATGAAGCTCGATCGAAAAACTCCACACACTCAAATACATCTTCGTTGACATATTTTCAATATTTCACACTTATTATGCCGAATTTACATACAATTGCCACTGTTTTATTCGTTACAAATCATTTTCTCTTTGTCTCTATTCCATCTCTTGAGTTTCTTAACGGATGATCGAGACAAAATTAATTAATTCGATAAAAATCCAACTTACTTAGTATTTTTACACTAATCAATAGTAGAATCTAAAATCCTGAACACATCCCTCTCACACGAACATTATTCTTCTAACGCTCTCACGTTCAAGAAATTCTCAATCTCACCACATAGCTAAACGTTCATTCCACTAAACCTAACTCGCCTGATTCGTCGTTTAATCCACTCCCATCCTGCTAATCTCGCGTTGGTTTAACAAAGTAGATAAGCTCGTGTTGCAACGAACAAGGCAGCATAAACGCGACGCAGGATCACTCGGTGGACAGCGAACCTCTATCGACGTGTATGTGCAGGATCGGAAAGGGACATCTGGGAGGCATGCCTTAATTGACCGCTCGGAATATTGACGAGATCCCAGAGACGGATTGAGACGTTGAATTTCCGAAGGGACGTTCCCTTTTTTTGCCTCCCCATGAAATATGACCGTTCAATATACTAGGCAGATATTTATGTACTCGTGGGATTGCACCCGACATAGGGGATTCGAACAAGATCCAGGGGACAGGTTCGGGGATCAGTAGAAAGCGCTCCTTTCGTTTGTTTTTTCCCCGTCGTTTTTCAATCGTCGTCGAGAGGATGCCTTCATTGTTCGTTCGTTCGCTCGTGTTTGCAACAAACTTGCAGAAGCCACCGTGTTCTTTCTTTCGTTTGAGGGAGTCTACGGTTAACTGTAAAGTCGATTGGAAGACAATGGGTGGTGTTTGATCCTCGATGGGTCAATTGGGCGTGGAAATGGAATAGTTGTGCAGTTATGAAATTGATGACACGTTGAACCGTTGCAGTAATATTTGAGTGTTGAGAAGAAATAATTGTAGAACAGCAATATATAGGTCTCTCGTCAAAAGCTAAAAAAGAATCTGATCCTGAATGCTGAGTACTATACGAGTGAAATTTGTGCCTAAAATTATTTGCCACTTGAGAATTCTATTTTGAAAAATTTTCTCAATTTTTAGTTACGAAAATGCGTAATTTTATTTTTATGTAATAAAGTTTCAGTGATTAGAATTGTAAGAGAAAACGGGACATTATAAAGTTACAGGTATTCCGGTCGCAAAGTTTCCATTTCTCTAACGAATGAAACAAAACGATAGAAATGAAGAGATTTCTAACACAACGATGGCAACTTTTTTTCAACATTTTTTAAACAATTACATAGACTTCGATTTGCTACAGCACAAAAAGCGTATCAATAAAATCGTTCCAGCAACGAAAAAATCAATCATCAAAGTCTTCTAATGAGGCTAAATATGGAAGAGATAATGAAGGAAAATCCTATCGGCTTTTACCTAATAAGGAAGGAAATCCTATTAATACTTCCTAACGAGAAAAATCCTCTTAAGCTGAACCTAGATAAACGTCGTACATTCGATTTCCAGTTCCATTTTGATTAAAATATCATCGAGTCTGTCTTATCAACAAATTTAAACTAAATTTAATTAAATTAAATTTACCATTACGTGTATAATTTAGCTTACTGTCAAAAAATTTAATCGAAATAATTACTTACCCACGCATCACTCGATATTTACATTTCACAACCGTCATCTTTATTAATTACTTTAATTAAAGGTCTATCCATTCAATTTACAGCCTCAATCGTAAAATTAAAATTTTACCATTCCCATTGTCGACGAGAGTAACCGGTCAAGTCGATTGCCTGGGTAAGTAATCCGCGCATCGGTGGCTCGCCGGACTATCCGAGAGAAAATATCAAACGCTTCACGGCCGTAATAAATGCCAGTGGTAATCGCTGTTAAACTTCGTTCGCCGTCGAATGTTTCAACCGGCCATCACATAAATGCCATTCAAAGTTTAATAGCATCGATTACAGGATCCAGCTATTTCTCGGTAATAAATCTCACGGCCACGAGGTTCCTTCTCTTTTATTTCACGCACCGGCACATTCGCCGATCGTTGTCCCTGAGCGTCGTTTAACACGTCGACCGTGTATAATACCTTTATCGTAACAAAAATTCGACATTTCGTCCTATGACGTATAAATTTGCGTCCAAAACGTGCGAACTTCCTCGACAGTTTTTGTCTCCACACAAGACGAATATCATCGATATTTTTAATCGCACGAATAGTCTTGGAAAACACAAACTAGGTAATACTATAAAATAAAAGAGCAGTTTCGTCGTATTTTTATTAAAAATAATAATATCTCACTGAAAAGTCTGAATATCCACGAAGAAATCTTGAACAGCAAACTAGGTGATACTAACGATAAAAAATATTGTAAAATAAAAACGAAATTCCGTCGAGCTTTTATCTTACAAAACGATATGATATAATATCTCAACGCGAATAGTTTAAATATTCATTAAAAAAATCTTGAACAGGTGATACTAACTAGGTAACATCAACAATAAAAAATACTGCAAAATAAAAAAGCAATTCCGTCGAACCTTTTATCTTACAAAACATAAACATTCCGTCCTGTAAAGCAAAGCGCGGGATCTATAAATTTCGCGGTGACATGTTTAACCTATGGCGGTGACACGCGCTGCGGGGCCGAGGAATTGGCTAATTGAACACGCCGGCGAAAGCACGCGTCGGTTGCGCAAACTATTCTATAAAATCGATTCAATTAGTGGTGGAATTGCACGTGCCCCAGATGAGAGGCGAGCCTTATTAATCATTTTCGTCCGATCCCTTTCGCAATCCCCTCCCGGAGGAGGTAAACAAGACACGGGGCACACCGGTGGACAGGCCTGAGGAACACGATCGTAACAGGTGCTTCCACAGGTGCGTACTAATAATGGATAAAATGGCCCATTCGTTACGCGTCACGATTCACGGCTCGTTTCCTTTTCCTTCTTAAACAGAAGCCGCTCGTGTCAGCGGCACGATCCGTTCGAGCAACCGTATTGTGCTTGCACGGTGTCGGGCAGAGTTGCAAAAGAAGCGCGACCTCGACGATTCGTCCTTTTGAACGGGAGGATTTTTTTCCCGCGGGACATCGAGTGGAATCGATGTTAACAAAGTCGTGTCTTCCTCGGCCGGCAAAATGATTAATTTTCTGTGGTCGCTCGTGGTGGAACTCGCGCAAATGGGATGTTTCTTGTTATATTAAATAAATGTAGTTAGTCAGAGAATTGCTGGATGTTGCTAAATTTTGTTTCTGAGGTTTAGAGCCGATCTCTAGAATTAATTAATTGAAAGAAAACACTTTTGATAAATTGGAATGGCATTTAAATTAGCACTGCTGAGAAAGAAGGAATTCCAAGAATTTGAATTCGAAGTTTCTTTAAATTGAAGATTCACGTGCACACTTTCACATCTGATGCGACGTTACAAATCGCAATAGCTAATGCTTATCCAAGATAAATGGAAAAGGGAATCAACAAAGGACTAACTGAGTTGATCAACTGCTACCAGAAATGTTGAATTTAATCAAAATTTCGTCACCCTGTTTCAGCCTGACATACCTCTCATGCAACGACACAATAGAACAATTCCCCTACGAACTCAGCGTAACAACAACTGTCGGTTTATAGATTTCGACCGTGATAAAGTGAAACGATTCACCGGTACCGGACGATCTATCTTTCCCATGGTAATAGAACGTTCGGCCGGTGATCTTCCGCGAAGAATATCCACGAAGAATAAATGGTTCTGGTCGGATCGGATGGTGGAGGGAGATCGGAAAGTCGAGCCGACACCTCGGCTGCTTCGCGGTTGCCTGGCCGCTTGATGAATGGCGAACAGCAGTCGTTCTCCATTAGAGGTTCCGCAGGTCTAGCTACGAAAATGGGTGGGTGGACAGCGGCGAGGGTGAGAGGTAACAGTGTGGGTGGATTTTTCATCGACGGCGAATCGAGAAGACCCATAAAGAGATTGAGAGGGTAAAGGGGAAACGGGGAACAGCAGGATTTAGTAAGTTGGCTTCGCTCGTGTCGTGAAAAACACCCCTTTAACGCGTCTGACGCGTAGACTGCGGGATCCTTTTAGAGGCGTGTCGAGTTTTAGCGAAATTTGACAGAATTTTTTAGTTTCTGCGGAAACGCAGTTTTATCGAAATTGTCTTTTCAACTGATCACGCGTTCGTTTGGGATTTTATTCGTCAGAACAATGTTCGTTCATTCGCTTCGAAATACTGTTCATTCTCTATACCAGCGATGGCAAGTACATGGCACGCACGAGATTCTGTGCGACACCCAAAGAATTATATAAAAAAAATTATGTAATAAACTTTAACTTTATATAACAAACTTTTTTTGAACTTGTATTTTTTCAAATTTCTAATTAATGATTTTCCTTCAAAAATCTTTCAAAATTTAGAAAGATAATTTTTGAAATAAATTTTGGCACAGCGATCAAATCTTATTTGCCCCATCCCTGGTCTATACACTTATAAAAACGTCGAGTGCAAGACTATAGAATGCAACTATAGAAAAGAGTCCATGTCCATCTCCAACATTTTTCATTCCAACTTGCGCTTGAAAATTGAATTTGAGAAAGTTGCTTTGCCTCCAGCTTTCAATTATTATCTGCATCTAACAATATTAGTAACGATTCTATTAATGACAATTAATCTGTAACAATTTATATCTAATATTGGTAAAAAAAAAAAAAAAAAAAAAAAAAAATTGCAGAAAGAGAACAAGAAAACTGCACGACGCAGCGGAATGTGTCTGTTGCCCGGGACATTTCCAAGTTTCAAATCGCGGCCGCGGGAAAGTGGAGGGGGAGATGGCGTGGCGCACGTGGGAAATCAGCTTTCTTGCCCGAACGGCACGACGAGCGCCGTTTATATCAATCCCGTGTTCTTGCAGCCGATATCCTCGCGTGTCTCGGCGACTTTAATTGCTCCGTAATCGGCCGGTGTCGCGGCTTGAAATCCGCCGGCTTGCATTCCGTGGACAACGGATCGCGGCGATGTAAGCTCGACAAGGTCGACAGATGTCCTCCGCGACGGAAACGGAATTCCACCGTTCGGGTTTGCATTCAGAGAGGCTAGCGTTCAAGAATTCACACGATGCGGAGCGTTGTTTCTTGCAGTGGGATACCTGTCCCATGCGGCGGTGGTCCGCTTTCTTCTTGCGAGGAACTTTGACAAATTATCCTCTCCCCCGTCCCCTGGCCGCAAACCGGGGACACGAAACTCGCGGAAACGGGAAATAAAATTGCAAGTTCTTCTTGCCAAAAGGAAACAACTTTTTGTTCCGTTTATATGAGTTAAATTTAGAACGGAATAAAATGAGGAGGACGTTGCCAGAAAGCTGAAATTAGCGTGCAAAAAGAAATTAAACTCTAACTTTACTTATTTAATTCAACATCCTGCATCCTGCAACGAAACAAGTTCAATTTTAATTCTAATTAAAACGTAATAAAATAATTTTGCCAGTACAATTTCCATAAAAATGACATCACGCGGCAATCTCTATTTCCTAATTAAGCATGTCTACTATGTTGCTATTAAATCCAGAGCTCGCTGTTGAACCATATCGATACGATACAATTTATTGCAAACCGCGAGCAGAAATAAAGCACAAGCGGGCGAGAAAATAGCCGAGCTCGCAATCTCTCGCGTGCAATCTCTCTTTCGTTTCAAGCGCAAAAAGAATACTTTAGCCAGAGGTAATCGAAACGAACATAAATCCAGAACAGCGGGAAGAAATCGAGAACGATTCGTGGGGCGTCGGGTTCGATGGATCGAACAATGGCCAGCGTGCAGCGGCGCGCGGCGCGCATTCAAAGACCCGATCCCTCGTTCCGCAATCGGTGAATCTATTTGCAACGCTTTGTCGAATCTTCTTCTACCCTATCGTAGCCAATACTCTTAACGAGTAGTCCGATAGTTCCGTAACTGAGAAACTCTCGATACCATCTATTCCTTTGCGACGAAAAGTTGTCTGAAAGGGAACTGGATGGTACAAGGGATGACTCTGCCGCTTAAGTCAAGGGGAAAGTTAAATATCTTTTTGAAAAAAATCAAGTTGAAAATTTATCAAACGTACGTGAGTTTGTTTTTGATTCTTTTATCAAACAGGAGGATCTTGTTCTACATAAAATCTTTTCGTTTTGAGATTTCATCTCATCAATATCATTTGGACGTATTTAGTTCACTAACATTTTTTTTCAACTCTCTCTTCAATCTAAAAAATGACGTTCTATATTCTCCGTTTACAGTCATACGTGGAGCAACTTTCTATCAATTTATCCACTTCTATCTAGTCAGAAATTAATCAAGTCTGCGTGTACCTACCTACCGTACAAATTAACGAATTCAATTTTCTTGAAAGCGAAACCTCAAAAGGGATTTAATATTTTTATTTTGACCCGCAAAATCTTCCAAACTTCGAAGGATTCGGAGTTCATTCGTCGCAAACGATTTCGAAGCGTGCTCCAATCGACAAAAATCTATCGATAAAAATTCGCGTCGATCATTCGCGTCTTCGAACGCGGCAGATGCATAATCATGATGCGTCTTATGCACATCTAGTGTTTAAATCACTTACAGTCGTTGATGCCAGAGATAAGGAGGCACATTTATGTATGCGCCGTGATAAAGAAAATCTCTTTGCGTTACCTGAGCGAATCGTTATTGCGCGATTCCGTGTTCAATTAAGCAATAACTCGCCTCCGACGAACTTCGGGTTTTCCGAATTGAAAAGAGAGAGTTTATTGAGTTTTTGCTGATTTGTTTCATTTTTATTGCGGATAAATGACATTATTTAAATTTTGAGAAACTCGAGGAAACACTTGTATCAATTTTTTCATTCTAAAAGAAACTGTATACAAAATTTTGTTGACACTCGCAAGCTTCTCTAATACGAAGATCTTCGAACAGAGTTTCATCAGAATTTTTCGTATCGCGTAATCTGAAGCTAGAAAGATTTAATTTGACGCGGTTTTAAAATCAAGCGAGAGACCAATGAAGAGTCGGTGCACAGTTTCTTCGTAACGAGCATCATCAATCATCGATAACCGCTCTAAGCGCAACTAGATCTCGCACGATTTATCACGTGTCAAAAATACAATTTCATTGCGGGTGATCGAACTGGTAAATTACAGGCACCTCGCTACGTTGCAATTATCATCGGATCGGTCAGCGAAACAAATGTGTCAGGCGTGGGTGTTCGCAAAAACGTTTCCTATTTAGCTCGAATTTTTAGAGAAAGCCACGGCTGGGGTTACGTAACGTAGCCTCGACAGATGAACTTTAATCTTCCACGCCTCGATTGTTCATTTTCTAAATGAATTGGGAATTCCGGAAAAGAACTCGAAACTTTTCGTCGCCTGCGTGACATCTGTTTTAACATAGCGAGAGTTAGGCCTGGGACCTGGGGATGTTTGTTCTAGCTTTCGAGGTCCTGGCACTTCAAATATTTTACGGTATGGCTGCGTTTGTGCGCATGTGAACGTGTGTGAACGACGAACGTTTCGTGCGGATGAGGAAGAAAAGAATCAGGCAGAGAGTTGCGAGTCGCGAGAGCGAAAGGACTGAGAGATAGCGAGAATCGGTGAGATTTAGCGAATTCAGTGAAGAAAACCTAGCGAGCATATCTAGATCATAGCGATAATTTTAATTTTCAAATCATCTTAAATAAACTCTTGCTTTCAACTTACAATGAACATCGTCATTATTTTAAACAAAAATTCCTAAAAATTCCTACAAGCTGGGATCTCAGTCGAGATTCCTACAATCATTACACAAAATAGTATTTTTTTTTTTTTCATTTTCTAATTGAAAAGTTTGCGTACAAAGAAAAAGTTGGAGAAATTAAAATAAGCGAATGTGTGGACTTAATTGTTTGAAATTTCAAGAGTTTCAGATGTTTATGATACCTTGTAAACGAATACATATAACACAGCATCTACGGTTTAATACGTATGTATTAACTAAAAACCAATGTAATTTATCGATTCAAACTGGAAGGAAAGATATTAAACTGTATCAGCCTGAGGTCATATCGGCTCATTTATTGCAACGAACTCCAAGGAAGTCGAGAGCAGAGCACGCCCACGTGTGCGCGATCACGAGAATCGTCGATCGATTGTACTTGTACCGATCATTGCGGAAAAACTCGCCAATAATCTTGAAGACGCTGAAAACTTACGAACGAGGAAATTAATACGAACAATGTTGCTCGTAAGTATTTGGATATTTAATACAGTCAAAAGATTGAGGTTTCTCTATTGTTAATTTTGTATTTTTCACCGTAATCCATTGCAAAATTTCACCCTTAAACAGAGAAATAATCGTAAATTTGTAATAATCTGCATTAGCCGAAACTCGCGATATTTGAATTTATTTTATATTTTGCGATCTTCGCGAGGGAGATTTCACCAAATTAAAAATCCATCCCAATTTTTCATGCCATTCAATGGCATATCTCTGAAAAATCTATCGCGAATCTAGTAAATTTCTACAAAAAAAAAAATTACGAGTTGGTCACTTATAATGTTAACAGGCAATAATACATTTCTCGCGTTGTGATCGATGGCGCTTCAAATGCGTCCACAGTTCTTCGATCCTCGTGTCTTTCGGCTCTCGAGGTGGAATAAGAAAGGAGAAGAGCTGGAGGAAGATGTACGTCTCTTCAGGGGTGGTCGATGCCCGATACGCGATTCACGCGAGATGCATCGATCGCGGAGTGGTGGCCTCGTGGAGTGGATCCACCACAGACCGATTCCCTTTGTAGGCGCCTCGGCTCGATGCACCGCGTGTTAAATGTCAAACGTTCGCCTCGATCGGAGAACGCGGTTGAACCGGATACTTCGAGATCCACCAAGGAGAAAAAGTAACGCTGCGTAGCATAACGGGACCGGGGTACGTTTTAAACTTAAATTCAACTGGCTCGTGAAATTAAAAAAATTTAAAGCATATCGTGTTTGAGAAAATGGTTTCCAAAATGCTAATACATTGACAGAAAGGGAAAGGGGAGTGTACGAAATAATGGTAATAAATAAATGGTGACAAATAAGAAAATTGACTCAGTAATTTGAGCGAATTCTTTGATGTTTCTGCATAAAAATGAGCCAAAATAATAAAACAACATAACGAAGCAAACAGAGGATCCGCGAGCACCATTCGTCACCAGCAATTAAAATATCTCGACGAAAATCCTCAACGCGAGAGGTCGGGTTTTTCAACAGGGGAGCTGGCGAGCAAACGTGTCGAGAGTTTTCGTATCTGCGTGTTTATCTGTGGCTCAGGGATTCCATAGGTACGGGTCTCGGTCGGTTTACACCGATCTCGGCGCTGCTCGTATATTAAAATCTCCCCCTCGCGTCGCAGCTGGTGAAACCGTTCGAAAGGGAGAAAAGAGATTGTTATCCGAGGCGCGAGCTATACGTCGGCCATTACGAATCCGCGATGCAGACCGGCAACAAAATGATTTACGAGGCGTCGATATAATTCAAGATTCCTGAATCCTTGCAGGGGTGAAAGCCGCTTTCCACTTTCACTGGTCGATCGGCGTTTCAACCTAATCGTGCTCCATGAGCGATAACGGAGACAATTAGAAAGATCAGAGACGTGTATTATACTGATGTGACGTGGAAATTGCAGAAACATTCAAGTAAAATGACGGTGAATGGGTTTACGTTCTATGAAGAAAAGCTCCTGCTTTTGTTTCAGGAAGAAAAGTAATTTGATTTGTTTAAAATAATTTCACCGAATAAGACACACGAGAAAAATACGCGTAATTTTATTCAAATTCAGATATTTTTATGATCATAATTTAGAAAATAAAATTGAAGATATGAATGTAACAAAAATTTACAGTCTAGTGACATGAAATACAAATCAGAAAGATATTAAAATTGGTAACTGAAAATTCTAGATTCAAACAAAAAAAAATATTTACAATTTTTATCGAAATCCTTTATATAAGTTGTGCGAGTAATCTTGTTATGTAAAAGTTACTTGCATTCACAATTATTATATAGATTTTATGCCTCGTGTTCTTAAATTTTTTCTTTTCTCGTACGTACTGGAAATGAGATTTATGTAAACGTGACACTTTTTGTCGTGAATGATCTACCAAGTCTTGTGACAAAGTTTTTTCGCAGTCCATAGTGAAAGGACGTAGCCTCATTATATCGAATTCATTAATGCCTCACTTATTATTGTAGCTGTGGGCAACTAGAATAGTTTAATCACCCGATTAGTTATTGAACACGCGGTACGCTATTGCGCCAAGTGTATTACATATTCTGTTGCTATGCAGTACAGTCTGAAAATTTTATCTCCGTTTCACAATTATGCACGCAACATTCTCATCCAGTTGCTACGATATTTGTCTATGTCATGAATAAACAATCATCTGCAATATTTGTAACATACGAGTTATGTGTAGGTTTGATTTATAAAAATTTTAAAATTACACAAAGAATTTTATATTTAATGAAACATTATGTTTCAACGTGAAAGACACACAAAAGAGCAAGATATAAATCTATTTTCGCGCCATTCCTGGATCGTAAGAATCATGGAATTCAATTTGTCGAGGTTTTTTACGTGTTTTTGTAACAATTCGTGGAAGTTCAAGCGTAACAACCTTGGCCATAGTCAGTATGTTCGCGTGCAACCTTTGACCATGAAATCAAGTTAGATATGCATTTATTTCTATTGTTAACACAGCTCGTTTCAACATGTTGACCATTTCTCTTATCTGTCCTTTGTGTTTGAGATTCGCGGAAACGATAGGACCCCTTTTCAATTGTTATTTTGATTAATTTTCAATTTCTAATCTCCGATTACGAATATAGTTATGCGAAGCCCATCTCTTCCACCAATTCCAATTTTACTCTTGTTAGTTTCTAACGTTTAGATTCTTCCTAACCTCCTGCAGAATTTTCAGTCCTGAACCGAAACCGCAAGATCCCTGAACAATGCTAAATTCAGTCAATTATCTATCGAAAGAAACGAAGTATCCTTAATGAGCTAGGATAATTCTAATTTTCAATCTGAAAATAAAGATTCTTACGATGCGACATTATCCCAAATTCAGTCAATTCGTCAGTCTTCTATCTAAAAAGAAAAAGAGAGCGAAATATCACACATGAGAGGTCAGAATAACTCCCTGGCGGTCGATTTGCGGCGAAACGATCTGTACGAGCAGTGGCCGGGAGTTAATACCCTCTTTCAGAGCAAACGCAAGTTCGCGTGTCCTCGGCAAACGCGCGAGGTTCGTCCTGGCGCGGCTGCTGAGGTTGTCGAGGTGAGATGAGAACGAGAAAGATCGAGACACAACTCCGCCGCCCGAGGTAAGCGAGAGAAACGATGGAACGAGACGCGCGAGCAACGTCCAAGGCGCGGATCCAAGAGAGAGGATCGAACAAAGCACATTCCACGTATCGCCGTTCGTTCCTCGTCCACTTTGTTGCCTTCCGCGCTTCATTTCGATTATTGTCGTCGTTACTTTCTCGCCTCGGCCTTGGACTTGTTACGGATAAATACCGGGGGCAAAAGAAAATGACAGTTTTCGAAGGATGCTGATTTCGCCGCGTTATTCCTCGGAGAATTTAAATTCCCCGCGCTTTGCACCCGTTTCGCGCGAAATTTAAATTCTGCTGCTCGCGAAAGTGAGAATTGTTTTGATTTTCGATTGACGTATTATCGTATTTTGAAATTGAACATTAATATTGCAATGAGACTCAATCGAGGCTGTTAAAATGAATTTAAAAATATACATGTAGAAGTTACAAGACATTATCGAACAAATTAATTTTATTATTATTTTATGATTCCTACCGTGGTTGAAGTGAATTCAAGCGATTTATGACCTTCCTTTTGTTTGCCGTCACCATTTTAAATTCTGTTCCTGATTGTCATTAACGTATGTTCGTGTCTTTTTTGAAACAAGTTTAAGTTTTTTGTTGTTTGCTTGATGAATTGCCAGGCAAGAAAAGACAGAAGAAATTGAGAGAATAATGTTCTGAGCTTCATCTTAATTGGTTTTCACTGTATTAAAAAGGTGAAGAATTACCGACTGCGAATGTCATCATACATTATTAATTAAATGAATGAAACTAAACTGTTTTCAGTGAAACCGACATGTTTTCTTTTCATTATTCACAAAAATATTTGCATTCTCACATTGTGAATAAGTCTGAAACAATGC
>KQ435816.1:1042730-1059032 GCA_001276565.1 Melipona quadrifasciata
TGCTGAGTATATTGTCAATTATGTTTTGCACTTTTTTGGTATTACATTACCTTGATTATTGCTTTATGAAAATTTATTAAGGAATGAAAGCGTTTATATATGAAAAATTGGATTTATTTTAGTATTAAATTCTATAAATTCTAATTTGTAACTGAATATTTTTTACTTTTATTATATTAAAATAAAATTGTGAAATAAGTGATAAAAATTTAATAAAAAATATTTTGAAGCTGAATTAAAAAATTTTTTTTCTGTATTAAATTAAAAAGAAAGAGAAAAGAATAATATTGAATATTCGAATATATTGAAGATCTTAATATTTTTAAAAGAATCTTTTATGATAGTAGCTTGAAATGTATTATATCGGACGTTTTGGTAATCGACAGCATGTGATTGCAACTTAGCGAATTAAATGGATATCATTAGAGTAGAAGGATGTATTTAAAAAAGAAATGATGTGTTTGAAATATTTCATTTTATTTTATATCACATAAGAGTGCTACACCTCGTAGCGTCCAGTGTCGAGGATTATGATCAGTTTCAAAATCTATAGATCCGATATACTTGGAATCTGTTCTCTGTGGTTTTCTATATATAGGGCATTCATAAAGTTTCGGATCCTTCCCTGCAGTTGTGTTTATTGCATAAATATAAATTACAGGCATCTGTTCATATAAAACTTTCGGTTTACTTTCTACTAATTTGCTTGTTTTGCGATCAAGCGAAGCACCCTCTAAGAACAGGCCATGAACATATACTCCTTCTTGTGGTGGACTTTTTATGTCTTCTTTATTATATCTTGTGATTAAATTTTGCAATACAACGGAGTCAAGAGCCCAACCTTTATGTGCTCGAGTTACTTCCTGTGAAATATAGAAATTTCAGAATTAAACTTTCTATTTAGTAAATACCAAACGGTAATTCAGAACGAGATATTACGAATTATACATTTTTAGTTTGTTCGAGACATTCTTAATAAGTGTCATTGTATGTTAAAAGTAAATGTCATTTATCGTTTAGAAAAATTAATTTTTTCGAGGAATTTATACTATATCTGACTTGTCGCATTGCAGTTAGAAATCCCTGAGGATTGAAGAACCCGGTCATCCAGAAGACCTTGGGTCTGCCATAGGTGATCCATTGTCTGAATTGATGATCTCGTTCCAGAAGTTCTGTGTACCAAAATCCAAGCGTTGCCGATTCCCAGGAGATCTTCAACCATTTCTCTGGAATACGAGCGTCGTACATCGCATCGAGTGATTTTCGCAAACCTTGACTCATCACAATGGTACCTTCGATAGCTAACTTTAAATCTGTTAAAGTGCTATGCACTTCTTTAATAACTCTGCTGATTCTGTAAAAATTCGATCGATAAACGAATCATCATTAAGTGGAAAAATGAGAAGAACCCAGGGAAATATACCTGTCGATTTCTTGTCTCAAAAATATATTCATCGGCAGCAGCGCACCCATTCGTTGAAGTGCTTCTTTCACTTCAAAAGAATTATATTGTTTCGGTAATTTGGCCAGCATGTCATTAGCGAGTTTGTAGACCACATTTTCTCTAGTTTCACCCCCTTGTGCACCCCCTTCTTTAGGCTGTACACTCAGAATTGTATCGAGTATTCCTTTTGCCGTATTTATCTGATAAGTGATGTCCGCGTTTGGATGTAAACCAAATACTTCTGGTGTGTCCGTTGCAGGTAAACTGTCGATGTAGTCCAAGTATTCTTGGAGGTTTCTCGTCTGTGGCACTTTGTATCCACGGTAAAATTCGAAGCCAGGTCGTAACAGTACATCGCAAAACCAAACGTGAGTAAATGTAGTTAACAAACGTTTGTCGAAATCATCGGTAACTCTGCCACCGTATTGAACCTAAATACAGACGTAGGGTAAGTGCAGAATAGTTCAACCATTGGGAAAGACCAGCTAATGTTAGTATTTTAACATTGAAGGAAGAGGAAGATCTGTGTCTCATTGAAACAAAATAAAACAAACGAGTCATTTCGTTGTAAATCTCGCTTCAATTGCCATGAAAACGTATTTAAGTTATAAATTGCATTTGAAGTTTTTAATAGATCTGAAAATTTTTGCATTGCAATTTTAATGATATTCGAAAGATGCTTACAGATTTAAACATAAAATCTGCATAAAACTTTAATAGAATACACACATATCAATTAATTTTCTTATTCATTGTACTTTAGTTCAACCCAAACGGTTGAACTAAAGTACTGCGGGTGAGACTGACCAGTTGTAGCATTAATGTTTTTTTTTATTAGAAATGAAAATAAATAATTTTATTAAAATATGACAGATAAATAACACGAATAATATTTAAATTTGTCCAAAATAACAAAAATCTGAAAAAACAATTTTTCAATGTTTTTTCAAAAAGTGAACTAAATTTACCCTAAAATTTTCAGGTACAATGAATTTTTTATTTTCATTTCAGCAGTGTTACGTTTATGATATTTATAACGATGTTTACTAATTGTGACTAATTTAATGTAACATCATGTCAAGGACATAATGACAGGAAATATTTAATGGCAAAGTATTTTGACAAATAATTAATAAAACAGACCTCTCCAAGCATATAGCAAACAGTTGGCCACGATACACCTCTTTTTGGATCCATGTCGTCCAAATGGTTCTGTATAAATTGAACGGAAGCAGCAAAGTCAGCCTGATTAAACTCGTATGGTATGTTCCAACCAAGAGGTCCAAATTTTCTACGTTCTTGCACTACTGTATGTAAGAATGCAACAGCGTATAATAAAGGTGGCCATTGTGATTGTGTACTATAATCCAACGTATCCTGCGTTACTCCTTGGTAAGTTCTTTTCAAGCTCGCTCTAATACCTTGTGGTGGTTCATTGGTAAATTTAATAGCCATCTGAAATGTTGATCATATACGAAATTTTTCTACATGTTATTACATTCTATACATTATTACAGCTGTAAGAAGAGACCTGGAGTAAACCAATGGGAAATTGCTGATGCACTTCGGTGGTCATCCAAAGTCTAAACGCCTCGTGAATAGTGTCTGTTTCAACCAGAGCGTCCATGACTTCCGTGCAAAAAGAAAGCGACAGGTGAATATTTTGCAATAGTACCCAACTACCAGTATTCATAGCGTCTGAGATCAATCTTCGAGCGTGAAATTCTTGGCCTTGGCCCATGGACACTGATCGCAGTTCTTAAATATGAATTCCAGTATTACATAAAATTGTAAACTTTTTGAGAAATTTCATTTACATAAGCTACATTTCTCAGCTTGCTTACGGATTGATTTTTGTTTCGCCAGTGCAGTAATTTGTGGACTAGGATCTGATCCTATGGACAATATGCATATAAGCGGCGTTCTAACTTCAGACTCGAACCAAGTAGCTTCTAGATCCAAGATCTTAGTTTCCCCGTATTCCTTTCCCAATGATTCAATCACATATTTTCTCGCCTGAGACAAAGTTCTGTCTGGACTCCACGATCTGATCAGAAGCAATTTCCTAAACACGTCGAGTTTCTTCTGATAACCGCAAGGCAGTTCCTCTTCCTCGGGTTTTTCTCTTTCGTACCACACTCGCCACTCTCTTTCGCTGAATTCAATCTTCGTTAGAATATCTGAGAAGGAGTTCAGTTTGCTGATCTCGACCAAATTCAGCCAAGTTATGTCGAGGATCCATTTGAATGGTTTTGGCGTGACTGCGTTTAAATCCAAAGAGGCACCACCTTTGATGAAAGCGTTGAATTCCACGTGAGAAATGACACCTCGGTGACAGTCTATCTTCATAGCCAGCATCAACGTAAACAGCGATTTGTGTCGTTCGTATAGACTCCTCAAAGTGAAGGCCCACACTTCGTAAGTGAGGTGACGAAGAATTATGTTTATTCGTTCGTTGGTGATGGGGCTTTTCACCGATTTGGTGATGGAATTGTCGAATATAGTCAGAAACTGTCGCAATGAATTTTGATACATTACGTTCACGTTACTCATTTCCACGATGAGAAAGTACAAGATAGATCCTCTCGATGCGACAGCGCGGAATTCTTCTCGAGCCAGCATGATCTTCTTTTCTGTCAACGCAGACACCTTTAGTTTTTCATTAACCGATTCTGCGGTTACTTTAGTCTCTCTGAGCACGTTTATAAGCGCTTCGTCGTCGACTAAAGAGCCTTCAGAGGACGTGAGTCGATGTAACAAGGTGCTTTCGAGTTCCTTCATCGATCGTTGATTCGCCATCACGGATTCGAACAAGGCTACCCTTTCGGCCTCCAAATCTGCTTTTTCCATGAGGATCACTCTGCCAAGTAGCTGATCCTCTAAACCTAACATCGTGACAGTAAAATCGATTATCGATGTTTTCGCTGAAATCTCTGGACTGTACGCGGGATTTGGTAATTTCGTGGTGATGTACAACATGAAACCGGGCATCACATCGCACTCTTTGTCGCCAACGATCACTTTCTCGATGGAGCCTGATTTGATAAAATTTTTCTCGAGCACATTATCGAGAACCGGATCTAGTTCTTCTGCAATGTCTTCTATCAGCAATGGTCTGCCTAAAGACAAACTATCTTCGAGGTGTGTTCTAAAATATTTGTGATTGAGAGACGTGATCTGTAATTCGTTCAAGCATTCCTTGTTCTTTATCCACATTTTTCCTTGATTTTGAGGATCGACTAACAAAGGGTACGAGGAGGACTTAGTTACGACAAGCGCGTTTTGCACAGATAATTCGTCGTTCGGTAATCCTTGGAGTGTCCATTCCGAAATCGTTGCGCTATCCACGAGCATATTTGTAATATTTAGATTTTTAGTAAAAGGGATGGATTTCGTTGCCAAAATGTTCATCCAAGAAGAGACTAGGCCGGCCCTGTACTGTTGATTGTACGGTCCGCAGTACGATAAAAAGCCAGTGGCTAGTAAAACATCTCCAACCAGTCGTCCCAGTTGAATCTTGAACTCGCTGCTCTGCTCGGTCCAACGTATCTTCTCGCCACCTAACCCATTGATCAACGCAGTTGCGGCCGTCATTTTCCTAAGGCACACGTTCGCAGCTTCTGTCAACCTTTGTTTCTCCGAAATAGCCGAGTCGTACTGTTCCTTCACCGCTTGTAGAGCCATCTCTCTTTCCGATAGTTCTCTCTCGGCATTTGCTAGATCCTCCATGGCCACCTTGAGTCTTGCTTCTTGCAACGCCAAATTAGCCTTCAATGGAAGGACCTCCTTATTTACCGAATGGAAAAACGACATGGCCTTTGTCCAGGACAATAAGCCAGCCACGTCGCCGCAAACTCGTCTAGCTGTTTCCATATTGTAGTCCTCCATCTTAAAGTAAGGCTGCAGTAGCTCGATCATCTCGTTGTTTATTATGTCCTTTGGATAATTTTGCAATTGAAGCAGAAACGTGGTACTGGCCATTAGCTTCAACGATTCTGCCCAGGAAGGCTTTGGACACGGCGCAGCCGTATCCGGAACGACCGGGCCAATTTTACGTTGAAACAGAATCAACACGCAGTCCATGATTCTCATAATAAGATGAGGTGGCCTGCCCAATTTCCTCACAGTGGCTATGTGAGCCGGTTTAATAGTGTTCAAAGCAGCCTCTGCTTCCTCTAACGCCGGTTTAGCCGCTTCCAGTTTCTGTTCAGCCAGAGCTTTTTCCTCCGCTATGCAAGCTACCAATTGTTCAGCTTTCTCCTTCACTTTCTGCACCTGATTCTTGAACGCTTCCGCTTGCATCGCCCTCTCTGTTACTTCCAAGAGGACGGTCTCTGCCTTTTCAGAAGCTTGAACCAGTTCTTTCTCCATCACAGCCAGATCTTGTTTTAAGATCTCCACTGATATCGAGGCTTCTTCCAGTTTTGCCAAGCCGGTGTCCATTCGCTTGGCCCCTTCGCCGAGTTCGTGCTGTTTGCTTTGGTAGATGTTCTTGTAGCCACCAATGAAGTTCAAGTACGATTTTGGCGTGACGTGAGTAGCACGGCGAAATCTTTGGAAGTATTCTGCGGATGTGACAGAAACGATGTCCTGTATGGAGCCTAAGGCGTTCACCAATTCGACTTTCACTTCGCTGGTGCAAGCTATGTTAAAATCATGTAGAAAGTGTTTGGCAACCAGGACCAGAGCATCCTTCGGCCAAGGCTGGAACCAATCAATGGTGCAGCCAGATATAAGAGCTGGAAAACGTTGAGCACGATTTCTGAACTTTTCTCCGACCGGAGAGAAACAGAACACCACGTGTAAATTTTGACAAGTTCTCTGGAGAAAGAAATCCATCACGAGTTCGTTGTTGATTGTTCGTTTCGGATTCTCGCGTCTCAAGATGGGTGTCAATTCCGAGATGATCTCTTGCTGCTCGTCGCGAGTGAACAAGTTACTAATGACTCCCGAGCTTAGAATGTTGTTCAAGTATTCCAAGAAACCCTCTTCTTTAATGTCTAGATCGGTGAATATGAACGTGGTGCCCTTTCCTTGTGCCCCGCACGTTCGATACAGATATCTTAGATCTTCCAAGAAATTTGCCACGTTGTAAGATCTTGTCAGAGTGATTTGAAACGTTTTATAACCGGCGATGAAGGACGATAACTTCGTGAGACTCTGCTTGCCAGATCCTCCAACGCCTACCAACATCACATTTCCTTTTGGATGTCGGATGACTCTGGATATTTTAACCAAGTGTAGCATGGCGTCGGGGAAGAAGACCAAATCCATACCCGAGCCTCTTTGCATTTCATTGAATTGGGAGAGAAACATTTCTAATCTCTCTCTAAGAATTTGTTCGTCGTAAACCGGTTCGTAGACTTTTGGTAATTCGATGTCGGTGTCTTCACCTTCCTCACCAGTTGGCTCGGGAGCATCTCTGAAAATTATTGCGTCTATTGTTAATTATAGCTTAAATTAAGGTAAATTAAGTTACGATTAAATAAATTAAGTTAAGTTGAATTATAGTCTAAGTTAAATTAATTTATAAGTTACATAAATTAAGTTAAATTAAGTTATAGCGTAAGTTAAGTTAAGCGAACTAATGAATAATCATGCAGCTAATTTAAAATTATTTCAGAAAAAATTTAGGTATAATTAGAAACGTATAGGCTAAGTACGAATAATAATAGTTTTTTACCTCATGAAATCTACGAATGCAGGACATTGGTTGAGCATGCTTGTATAATCTTCTCCCAACATTTGGTTAACAACTTTTACAATTTCTTCATCGAACCAGTCTTTATCCGCTTGTATGGTAAATCTGTCGCTGAACACGCGACTGCATTCGTGTTTCCACAGCAACATAAGAACGCTCTCCTTGTCGATGACTGTGGACAGCGTACCGAGCATACCTTGCCAAATTCTCGATAAATCTCGAAGACTGAAGATATAATGAAACTTTGCCGGTGTGGGCAATAAGTTACTTCTAGTCCTTTCCCAAAGTGTCCTCGTCAGTGGAACCATCTTCTTTATCAGATTCCGGACTTCTATTGAAAATCCCCTTTTAGCATTATAATGACCCTCTCCGAGGACGCTGAAGATACGATCAATGGACGCTTTGTCAGGTAGCGTACAATTAAAGATGCAAAATTGTCTCTTTAATCTTTGAGGAATGTCGTTTCTTCCACCGCCTGGTTGACACATTGCTGCCAGAAACGTCATGTCTACGATGCTGGTGAAGTCTCCTGGCTTCTCCAAAGAATAAAACCCTTTCATATCCATCGTTTGACGAACAATCTCGTTAGTTACTTGATCGCCCCACTCGTTTATCTGAGGTAAATTTATATCGTCAATGAAAACCAACATCTTTTTCCCTCCTGCTGGCCCGAACGTGTTACCTAGACGTTTTTCCACATAACTTTCTATGGTTTTCTGAAACTGATACGGACTCGTAGCCGAGCTAAAGTTGAACGATCTGCTCAACGTGGTCTCCGGGTTCGCCTTCTTCATGTACGACTTTAACATGACAGTTTTCGCGGATCCTTGCTCGCCTATTAGCAAAACTGCCTTATCTTGACGACCAATTAGATCGATCAAGTACTGTATCCTCACGTTGTCAGGGATTGGAACCAATACGTTGCTGTAATCAGGTGTCGAGTACTCTGGATAAACGTAGTTGGTCACCATGCTTGTCCACGTATCCCATTTACCCTTTTCAGTGACGTAGAAATCGAATAATTTCGCCTCAGGATGTTTTTCTGACGTTGGTAAGTCTAGACTTTCGAAATTTTGTCGCAGGTAACAGTCATACTTTTCTCTGTCTGATGTTTCTAACAACGCCCCTATACCCCACACTAAAGCGAAAACGTAGAAACGTTTTAGATGTTCGGCTGTCATGGGTTGTCGCTTCTCCTCTTCTGTTTCTTCGTCTTCTTCCTCTTCTATGCATGCTTCGGGTGGAATTAAACCCTCGAGGAGACACAACATCTGTCGCACTATATTGGATTGTAGAACGTTTATGGTCAGTGATAAAGCTTGGGTGCTCCACGAATAAATCTGTAAAAATAAATCCATACGTAGATGTCATCGTGATATTTTTGATATTGATTGATTGATTCTGATTTGATATTGATTTTTGGTATTTCGTACAATATGTTTAATATTTTTATATTAATTTTTTAGTGATATATGAGCACATATTTTTACGATTTCTAAATATTGTCAGTTACATGATATTGGAAGAATGTTACGACACGATAAGCACAGTCACGTCAAACACGCACAAATTACTTGAAGAAATTTTTTCTTTTTTAATTATTTTAAAGATTATTATAAAAATATGTGATAATGGGCAAGTATGAACATAAATACAAACAGAGTAAGGCATATTTTTCTTCAAGTGTAGATTATTGTGTAGATGTGTATCAATGTTTGAAAAATATAAATTTGTATAAACATCTGCAATTTAATTATAAATAATATTCTCATCAATTAAATTCCCTTACCTGTGCAAAAGAATCTGTGAAACATTGACCGAACACTTCCTGCTCCAAAGGTGTCCGACTTCTCAACCAAGCAGTCACCACAGGATTCCAATCCAATCCTGATGAACTCATGTACACCATCCCGTTACGAGATACCGTCGCTGGACTTGCATTATCGATATTATGAGGCTCAAAGATGATCTTACAGTTAGGCGACATCGACAATCGGTCACCATTTGCAAGAGTCAGTGTTTTATTGTCGTCCAGTACAGAGTTCAAGTTCTCGATCCAAATACTGTCAACAGGTCCGTCAAGAACCATCCATACGTGTTCTCCCTCTTTTAATTTCAACGTTTTCCTCCACAAAGCTGAAAATATCCCATCTGTCCAATCATTGGTCGCCACGTCCAATCGGCCAAACATTTGCGCGGCTGTTATACTTTTTGGATTCATTCTCATCTCTCTGTAAAATATGATATTGAATTGGACTATTATTCCAATTTTGCGTTGTGTTGAAATATTTATAAATAGCTATGTGCATACGATGATACAGAATAAAATTATAAATGATAATTTCTATGTGACAAATTAATTTTTATTCTGTACACAAGTTGTTCAAAGAATAAATTTGATTATTTGTAGAAATCATCGCATTGCATTGAAGCTTCGATCAAAGTATGATATAGATTTACCAGACAAAATGTAATAAGAAGATTTGCAAATTTTTATACCACAATTTTATATTATGGATTATTGAAAAAATATTTTTAAGAATGTTTATACCTGTGGAAGTCGCCGCATTGCGTTAAAGCTTTCATCAAAATATGTATACAAGTGGTTTTCCCTGAACCAGTCGGACCTAGGGTCATTATCCCGTGTCTCACTCTTTGCGTTTCGTATAATTGTATCAATTTCAGCACCCACGGCGGATGGTATATCAATCCAGCTTCTTCTACTTGTTGATTAATGGCAGCTTCTAATTCTGGATAAGAAGTTTTTTCAAGGACCTGATTTGGAAACAAATCAGCCACCAATGAAATGAACAGTGGTTCATCCTCGTCTAAAATATACAACGTAGTTGGACAAACTTTATGTTGTATAGTTTTTTGCAAATAGTAATCTGCAAATTATGACCGATATAATTAACGTACCTATGAGTTTCGAAAGATTCATATCTCTTAAAACACGCATAACGATCGTGCTCTCAGAATCTTTAGAATTTACCCTTTTAGACGCTCCTAATGTTCTTAGCACGGATAATATATTTCTTAGGCCGAAATCGTAATGAACCTTCGTGAACAGATGTTTATTGAAACTGTAATTTGCATTTGGACGACTTCAATTTGCATCGAAGCGAGTTACCTGTTTTGTAAGTTGTTCCTCGCAGAGTTTATACAAAGTGTAAAATTTCCGAGCAAGCGTGATATTCTCTAGAAAACCACAACTGGCTAGTTTCACTCGAATAATGATTTGTCTATCAGGCACCATCATAGCGACTGTGCGGAATTGTATCTTTAGATTTTCCGGAAGTTCCTTTCTGCCAGCATATCCAGGATTCTGCAACGTTTATTTCCTTAATTACATTTCGTAGTCTCGTTAAAATTAAAATATATTTTTAAATATGAACATGATACATATTAATGCAAATAAGTTAGAATTTCTATAAAGCAAAATAAATATAAACTTAGATACATGATATGATACAAAAATCAAACAAGTTACATTATGCTTTTCGTTGCAGGAAAATAATTCTCTATGACTTTTTTTTACCATTGTTATAAATATTCCAAGCTCAGGGCACATGTCTATCAAATCTCCATCTGTAAAGACGAACTGCTTCTTCTTCTCTTTCTTCGCAGCCAGGACAACTGCAACTTGTTGAGCAGCGACAGACAACACTGGTAACTCAATTCTGTTGAATTCGTCGAAGCAACCCCAAGAACCGCTTTGTGCTAGTCCTTTGTAGATTCGTCCTAATCCCCTGTAATCCATTTGATCAGAACAATTGAACACTACTATATACTTGGCCAAAGTTTTGCCCATGTCCTTGACAGTTTCAGTTTTGCCTGTTCCAGCTGGCCCACAGGGTGAACCACCCATAGACATTGATAATGCCTGTGCTAAAGTTATGTAGCATCTAGAAATATAAAATAAAAAGGTAACTAAAATTTAGATTCATTGTTGTTTGAGTTACCTGTCTGTTAGTGGAGTAATCACAAGTCTTTCTGTGCATCCTAGATATTCGTTTTGATACGTAAAATTTACGTCTGTTATGGAGATCGACGTTTTGTCGAGGTCTTCTTTGAAGTAAAATCTGCATTGCTTCAACCATTCAAAATCGTTCACCGATCTTACGTTCAAACGACACTATGCATGAAAATTCACAAATCAATGTTTGTTGGAGGTGAGTGAGAATAGAATTTCATTTATTGGAACTTGCAATAGAAGCTTTTACTAATCTCTAATATTTGAAATGCAAATTTTATTTTTGAGAAAAATAAGATTCTAGTTTAAACCTCTTACTCTTTATATTTTTTTATTTTCTAAAATAATAATTTTATATTAAATGTCGTGTCATATTTAAAATTATTGTTCTTGTTCTATTATTAATTTGAACATAGTGCACTGCTATTTATGAAATATTTTACATTCTTAATATGAATAAAATAATTATTCTTTTCCTTTCACTTACTAATATATCAAATATATCACGTTGATGTACGTGAATCGTTATCAAAGTTTCAAATTTCGTCCTCTCAATTTTCGCGAGATCTCTGGTAGTCTGATCGATCAACGTATTCAATAAATCCAGGAATCGGTTGTTTGTTTCCGCCATAATCTTTTTATCCGCACGAGCTTGGGCCAAGCTTAGCTCGCTGTCTCTAGTCCATATCATCTGTATTCCCAGCAAACCAACCTGAGCGGGCATTTTGTCCAAGAACGTAAGCAGATTAAAGTTTGCATCGTTGATCATGGCATGACACTGCCGGATTATCGAGTGCAAGGATTGTTGCGACGTTTGCAAAAGTTGCGTTAACCACGTCTCCACTGAGCCTTCTGCTCTCACAGCCTTCTCCAGCTACGTTTAAAAAAATTCTCAAAATTGTTATTTTTTTCATCGATGTAGCACCATGACAGAAATTTATCAGTAGTATTGGAAATTTTACGTATAACGAATTTTTCAATTTTCTATTGCGCATTTATAAAAGATTTGAAGGTAACAAAATCCATATAATACGTAGAAACGGATAAAATGTTCAAAGTGTAGAAAATAAATTTTTAAAATTTTTACATGTGTTCGTGAAAGTATAATACACGTAGGCGTACCAAGATCGTTTCACCTTCTGACGAAATAATGGCCATCATTTTGTTATACTCGATATCGTGAAACTTTACATAACGAGTATTGTCGAAAATAGACAGTAGGTGATTCTGTATCGTATGAGAATCGGAAGCTTGACCAAGTATCTCCAACAGAGCAGGATCTGATACAAAGAAGAACCTTGGAAACATCATACGCTTCTTTTCTAGATATCTGCAATCATATTGATTCAATAATTACATCTTTGCTCAATAGCAATATGTAAAATAAAAGAAACTTCGGATATATTTGAATTTAATTTGCAATTATATTGCTTCGAATAAAAATTTGGAAACCCCCTTGCATTTATATTGCTTCAAAACAACGCATTTTGTAAATCTTATATCATACATATTTATACATTCGTCACTGTATGCATAAGTCTGACATATCATGATTCGCGGACTATTCTACTTAAAGTCACGTAACGTCGAGTTGGACTGTTTTCTCTTGAACGATGTATCCCTATTTGCATACTTTACTAACGTACAATATTTTCCAAATTGAACTAAGATATTCGCGTGTATTTTTAAAAAACACATAAAGAAACTTTTATGTTCTTTGTCGTATTATAAACTTGTTTCCTGTTCCTTGACGCTTTAATTTCTTTGCTGTAACTTTTATACGTCAGTCTATTGTTCTATTGTTAATGAGATGAATTTTATGTATTCATAAGAAATTAAAGAGACTACACATAATATATATAAAAATATATAATCTCCGGTTAAATTCTACTGTAATCTAACTACTGTTACGTTATTATTAGTACCTATAACTTAATTATTATTAATTACATACGCACCCACTAAGAGATTTCTGACACAATTCAAGCTGCTCCTGCAAGTGCGGCAGAAGTTGCTTCAGCAAATCATCTCCCACGCAACATGGCACCACTCCCGGAGTCTCGTGCGCTCTCTGCATGATTTTCTGCCAGCTCTTATCAATCTTGCTAAACCGTTTCGCTTCTTTCGGCAATTGTTTCGCTATGTCACCGCCAACGAACACCGCTTCCAAATAAACCCACATGTTCTGCACCAACAGCCATCTTTCCAAGATCTCGTTGGTGTTCGAGAGATCGGTGAGCCATTGCTGTATCTGTTTACGGAACGGCGCGTTGTATCGATTCGACATCAATGATCCAAGCACCATCAGACTGTCTTCCAGTTGGCCGATCGTCTCAGCAGTGGTATCTCCCCTCAGTAATAATTCTCCTCTGTTGTTGAACGTCATGAACGTCAACTCGTGAGAGGACCATTCGTTCACCACGGTCCTCAATTTAGCTTCGATGTCCTTCTCCTTCATAGCCGAGATGCAAATGTCCTCGATGTCTTCTTTATACTTTAACAGAGGCGCCTCCAGGATATTCTTCAGGCAGAAACCCTCGCTTTCGAGGTCGAAGGAATAGCCAGTCACTTCTACGATCCTGTGCCAGTGGCGAGGTTTCATGGCTTTGTTGGCCATTAATTCCAGAAGCGGACACATGTCGTTAAAGTCGTCGATGGTCTTCTTCAGGGCGAAGAATGCTGGCCATTCTTTCAAGCCTTTCGGAAGTTTGCGGCAGCGGTTTTGGAATTCCATTAGCTCGTTGTTTATGTCTTCGATATTGACCTGAACATTGCCTTGGTGTTAAACGTGACGTGAATTACTTTGATACGTTGATAACGATGCGTGCCGTCAATATTAAGTTGACATGTGCATGAATGAATATATTGATACGTGATCAATATCTATCACGAATGATTATTACCAATATGGCATATAAGTAAAATTTAAAATTTAAAATTTTCTTATTTAAATGTTAGTTATTAGAATAATATAATTTGAACATATTTTGATTCCATGCCTCAATTTTTATTGAAATTAAATTATCAATTACCGTATTTCTGACAAAAGAGAATTAAGAAAATTATAATTATTCTATAAAATTTTGTACGAGTTTCTATTCGCTCCACTTGCCACAGAAAATTTCAAGTACTTTCACGAGTCGCTTTAGATGTTTGAAATAAATTAAAAAAAAAAAAAAAAAAATAGGGAAAAAAAATAGGCAAGCAACGCTTTATGTTCAATTCTAACGTCATTGTATAATTTGTACAATTTCTGAAGTAAATTCAGCTCCTTCCTAATTTGCGACAGTTCAGGATAATCGGTCGTAGGCAAACCAAATAGTTCTTCACCGCTCTGATAAGTCTGCAATTTCCTCCACATGCCATCGAATCTGTTCTGGAACAATATCTGTCTGTCTGAAGCTTCTCTCGGACTGAGACCCGGCTGCATAGGCCCGGAAGATCTATATTCCTCGCAGTACATCCTGCTCTCTGTACGAAAGTTCTCCAGATTGTTTCGAAGATCTTCCTCAAACTGCGGCTGCAGCCTCAGCAACAACACGTGGCTTTCTTGCGCTCTTGCGAGCAGCTGTTGCCACGTATACCTCAAGTTGTCCACCTGTTCCAGACATTCTTGATCCACTGGCACTTCGTATCTCGTGACGATGTTGAAAGCCTCCTCGATCGGATCGATTTTCAACTCCATGTCAACTTCCTGCTCCCGAATTTTCTTCAACGTGTCCATAATGAGCCGCACGTCGTCGAGATCGCGTATCTGACGATCCAACTTACGCTCCATTTCGTTTATCAACGCGTAAACGTACTCCATTTCCCGTCGATACTTCTTTTTCATCGCTTGGCCAATTTTGTGCGTGCAGGCTGTGGACATTTGCGTCAGAAAAGTAATTGCGTTTTTATTATATTTTTTGTAATAGCTTACTTCAGCTTAATTACATCTATTATTCTTTTTTCTACATTTATATTTTCTACAACTTGTGTCGATGTCATTTTTACCCTTGATTAAACGCCATATTTCAGTTTCTCCGTGGAGACAGCGATGGAACTTCCGAAAATGATCATGTCAGGCTCGGTGGCTAAAAGATCTTCGAGTTCACTATGCTTTCGAAGAGTAGTCTCGAATTCGGACAAAGAGATTTGTAACAATTCCCGCATACTTTTCTCATTCTTCCACAAAATCTTGTATGGCTTCCACCTGTCGATAAATTCTGCAAGGTCCTGCAATAATTATTAGAAAACTAGTATCGAAATAGGAAGTGTATGAAAGTTGTATTAAAATAAGCTACACGTGGCATTGATTGATAATTGATAATTCATATTCACGGAGATATATGATTTATTACCGGTTTGAACTCTTGCATGCACGTGTTTAGTATGGATAACAGTTTCATCACTTCCTTGTTGTCCATCACCATGGCGTGAAAATTCCGTTCTTGAACAGGAAACACTGGCCTCTCCTCGGAGATGATTTTGTACAATCTTCGCCTTCTAACTCTCGGATCTTCCGGTTCCTCTTTCTTCTTCGCTGCTTGCATCTGAGCGCGCATTACGATGTCTGCGAAATTCTTTCTTGGATAAGCTTGACCCCATGCATTCTGCATTGTTAAAAAATATTTCGTATTACGTGTTTAGATATAGAAGCTATTAATATCAATTAAAATCATCAATTCCTAATTTCTCGTAGAAATTAAAATTAAATTTATATGAATTTTATTCTCTTTCCGTTGTTCATTTTTCCACGTATCTTTCGTTTTAATTTGTCTTTGCAAAAGTTTTACTACGCTTCAATTGTTGGCAGCTCCGATTTTTTTATGAAACGAAAATATTGCACAGTTCCATATTTTTTAAAACATATGCGTATTGCAACTGTGTACCTTGTTGATTCTAGAGTTCCATTGCGACACTCCTCTCGCAACACCAGCGATAATTTTCCCAACCAAAGTTAAGACTTCCTGCACGTCGTCTAAGCTAGCTTTCACGGTCACTACCGGTATCATCAACGTTGCATGAAGCAGAAATATTGGACTCGGTGTCTCGTCTGTCCGAAGAATAATTATTAATTTACGCGAAACTTCCGTAACGCGAATATTTCATTGAGCAGAAAGGCACCTGGATCGATCTCTCGAATGAATCGCTTCCTAATGACGTCCAATGAATTTCTGGTGACCTTTATCAGAACATCTACGA
>KQ435816.1:1074820-1087320 GCA_001276565.1 Melipona quadrifasciata
CCTTCTTCAAATTATTCCCTTTGCAATTACTAATTGTAAGATATCGTTCATTAAAATTACGTTTGACGTACGAAATAAATTGTTACATGTATAATTGAAAGATGCTAAACGATACATAGCTTCAACAATTAAACAAACTAGCTAAAGAATTTTAGCAATAACGAAACAACGAAAGGCAGAAAACATTTTTTCAACAGACGATTTTCATTTCTCAACTATTTGTACAAACTGTGATACTCTGCCCAATTAACGAAACGTTTAATTACACGCGTCTTCGCGCCAATTGCGTGTAGCACGCGCGTCGTTGATGCATAAATATCACCGTGACAGAAACGAGAAGTTTCGCTATATGAAAGCACCGCGAAACGGTGCAACACTCGTGCTCAAACAACGAAGTTTATTCGCTGCAGAAACGACTAGGTTAATAAACGAACAGTGCGTTTTATTAACAACCCGGTTGCTTTCTCTCTCTACCAACGGAGAATGATCGTCGCCCAAGCTTTTGATTCGCCCGATCGAGCCTGTATCGTAAACCGGGGCGAGTTTCAAATTAGATTCGCGTTCGACCGGCAGATTTATGAAATAACTCGGACAGTTCAACTTTAACGACGCGAGATTCATCGTCCAACGAACCAAGTCACTTCTTTTTCGACCGTGCTCTTTCGCAGCTTCTTTTACGTTCGTTCAATTAATCCGACGCTTTTATTGCGCTTTCGTCCGCGATCACGATCTCGTAACGCAGCCACCGGTGAAAGTTTGATTACAATTTTAATTGGAAAACTGCGAGTTGGCGTGCGACGGGCTAGCTTTCAGTTTCACGCTCTACAATCGAGTTTTTGTCCTCGGCCAGTCCTTTATTTTCAGAAGCAGATCTAGAATCGAGTTGTATCCTTTCTGATTCGTCTTTTTTTTTTTTCTCAACTAGAAGAAGGATCGCTTAAAATTACATTTGGAGATGTTAGTTGCAGCTGTGAGAATTGAGCAGAGAGAAATTTTCTGTCCGTCGCCGAGCAGAAAGATACACCGGAATGAAAGAAAGATTTTTCTAGGAATGTTAGTGATAGTACTGAAATAAGCAATCGCGAAGATTACTTGAAAAGTTGCTGCAAAAATGAGTGCAGGCTATCCTGAAAGTTTGCGCAAATTTGCTTGTGTTTGAATTGAGAAACCTCGCTTTAGAACGAGGTTTGCGCTCCTTAAATCTATATCTAAAGAAAAAACAGAAGAACATCAAATATTTACCTGAGAAATCTCTGCAAGAAAAACTGTTATCAAAGAGATTTGACGTACCTCTTGAATTTATATTCCTTGAACAAAGAAACCAACCTCGCACAACACAGCAAAGTTAGTCGAAAGTTTGTCAAACAAAATCAGTCGTTCTCAACAGAATTATCTCTTCCCAAAATGAAACACTTGAAACCACAGAAACTTTCAAGACCTCCCGTCTAACGTAATAATAACGTTCAACGATTTTATCCGAAGAATAAATTCACGGAAGGGGAGAAAATGAAGCGTGTCGCTGAAAGCTCGATTTAAAAACCGGAAAGAAGGAAACAGAGAGAGAAAGAGAGAGAGTGGAAGGGAAGCCGATCGCGAGGCCGAGTAAAGGAGGAAGCGCGTTAAAAAAAGCGTGTAGCCATCGCGATCGAGAGCTCCCGTTCGCGAGTCGTTCGTTTTCACATGGGCGTTCTACGGGCGCGCAGATCGACGCGGCGTCGCATTCGTAGAGGCATCTCCGTTAATTGACCTAGTGTTCTCTTGTATCTTGTGTGTTCGCCTGGCGTTAAATATCGTCCACGATCATCCTTTACGATCCCCGTGTTTTTTCTTTTTTTTTTTTTTTTTCGATCGACGGGTTGTTGCGCGGTTCGCGCGACATCGAGCGAACTTACACGTCGTCGTAAGACCGCGACTCGCTTTGTAAGATACTTGTGTGTTTTTTGAGCGTGAGCTTACCACGTAGATATAGGCAACGATATATAGTTTTGTTATCTAGGGATGGGTCACTCCTCGATAGTCCAGGAAAGTTTCGAGTTTCGAAACTCTGCACGTCTTTCGTGACACGGAGCTGTCGAAACTGTCTTCAGGTGATAAAAAGTACGAGTGAACGAAGTAATCGTTCACGAGAAAGTGAGAAAGTAACTCGCTTCTTTTCGTCGCGTCACTGGGAGATTTCTCGATAAATTCGATCGAGAGAAAAGAAGCGGAACTGATGCAAGAACAGACAAACTCTCGGATAAATTCAGATCCAGAAAGTGTCCCAGATGCAAGTAGTATCTTTGTTTGTACTTTGACTTCAGTTCGCACTTCGAAACAAGATTATGCGAAGTAATAAATAATAAAAAGTTCCGTGAGTTTCGGGAATTCGGAGATCAGGCCCATCCCTGCGGGTCTCTCTTTGGGAACGCTGTTGCGAAACGGCGGAGAGTAGAGGAACGCGCGAGGGAGGCTCTCCGCGTTTCGCCGACCTTCGAACAGCGTGCCACAGCTCCAGAAGGAAAGAAAGCGGAAAACAGGAGATGAACAGAGCGTCTCCGATTGTGTAATTGATCCGCGGACTGCGGCAGATCAGCGTCGAGCGGATCGTCGCGAGAACGTGCAGGGGGTCGACGATTCGCTCGCGGTGACCGTGTCCCTCGTTTCCCGAGAATCTTCGCGGCCCCGCCAGACTGAGTCCTCGATTCTTTCTTTCGATCGTGCACCACGCTCGTCCCCACGTTTCCGTCGATAACGCGGACTCTTTTAATAGCAGACGCGTGATCGCGTATATCGGTATATCAGTGTCAGTGTCGGTGTATGTATATACGTACAATCGATTATAGTTAAACTGAAGTCGTATAGAAAAAGGAATAGTCGGACAGTTTCGCGCGGTTTCTTCATCGACGATCCGAACAGTTTAACAAAGAAGCGATCAAACACGTGCACGTGCCTCTTTAGATCTGTATAGTTTTATTCTCTCGAATCGCCTCTCGATTCGATACCTAATTGCACGCGGTGAGGTTTGACGGTTTCGGATAGACTCGAAAACTGACAGAGCGATACCCGCTCCAGGGGAGAAAAAAAATCTTATTTAAATTAGTCTCCGAAATTTATTATCGAGCGGTTTGTTCGATCGCTCGTTCATCTTACGTGAGATATTTGCTACACTTTAGCCGATCGGTCGGTCGTTCGCTCGGCTGGAAATAATTCGTCCACCGTGGCGCGAAGACAGAAACGGAAACTAGCAATCGTGATCGACGCGCGTCCGCGCGATACGGCGAATCGATAGACGGACGAAGATCTCGATGATCGTTCCTGAAAGAAAACCGACCGAGCAGAAATGATTCTTCTCTGTTCAAAGTGGGAAAGAAGTTTGGCGGGTTCGTTGATTAAAAGTCATTCTGTCCTGCGGAAGATTTCTTTTTACCTCGCGTGTTGACCTCGCTCGATCTGATCGTGTTTCTGATCGGTCGGACTGGTGAGTGGGTGAGCGCCTTTCGAAACAAAGAATCTCAGTCTCAGCGGTCGAAGAGGACTCCGAGAGAACTCTTGCGGCGGATTGCAGGCTCCAACTAGGATCACCGCCGAGTCGTCCACCGGCCAGATTCTGATGAAATTTGGACGCCTAGCCTCGGAATTCACAACCGAGAACCGGTTCGAAACGAGTCGACGGACGCTGAACGATTTTTCTTTTTTTTTCTTTTTTTTTTTTTCCCCCCTTTTTTTTTTTTTTTTTTAATCGTCGTCGTCGAGGCCGAGCAGCTCCGGCGGAAGTCGCCTGTGCCGGCAGCACAACGTCAGACAGAGCACACGAACCGCCAGGCGAAATTGCGGGCTCAGGGTCCCGAGGACCACCGCTTTCCAGAAACTGTTCGTCACCCCCAGCCACACTACCGCGAAATGGAGAAACGGTACCTGCAACGTGAATCGTTAAAATCTGTGAATTATTCGAGCGACTTGAAATATCAAGATACGCAGGTATACCTTTTTACAACGTCGACAGTGTTACACGAGACCATGGAATATTATTATTTGATGGCAGATACAATATTAGCGAGTATTACATATTATCTAATTGTTACTCTTGTCAATCGTAATTTTTATCTTTTAAGAATATTGATCCTTCGTACCGCTAACCACCTTTCAACTAACGTTTATCTGGTTTTTTTTCCCTTTAAGAAGTAAAAGTATGTAATGTTTCTTTCATTATTTTAAATAACATCATGCATTTAAATCGCTCCAATAACGAAGAATCAAAGTAAAATAATAAAGTCAGCGCGACGTATTGCGAAACCGTGTTAACAACTTCTCGAAACGTTGATTAAGGCAGAAAATATTATTTTAACCGACGCGCGGGAAGAAAATATAAAAAAACGTGCCGGGTGAAAGAAACCAATGTACATACATAAAAAGAGAAGTATTATATCGATGATATAACACACGCGCGCGCGAGCTTTTCATTCCGCGTAAAAGCCGTAATTCTCGAAACATTTCGAACGACACGAACACGTCCCGTGTCAACACACATCGAGACTGACCTTTCCCCTGTACATACGCGCGTATGTATTCCAACAGTATTCGCCCGACAAAGGACGAGCGACGTTTAAATTACCTGCGGCGGTCCGTTAACGACAGCGTATATCCGGAGACCGGCATACGGTGCCCAGGACACCCAGAAAGCCATCACCAGGACAAAGGATACGATATGACTCGGATTGCTCAGGTTTTCCGAGAGCGCGGTCGCGTACTCCTTGTCGTGTATCAGCACGCCGGATTTTAGCCGCCTCATCATCGTGAAGATGTAGCTGTAGGTATAGACGATGGTGATGACCGACGGCCCTAGCACGAGGATCGACAGTGTGATGGTGTAAGCAGCCATGTTCCCCCAGTCGAGCATGCAGATGAACGCCTCCCGGTCGAAAATCGGCTTTTGGAAACCTAGGAGGGGCGGGCAGCACATCATCGCCACGCTGATCCACGTGAAGACCATCCAGCACTGGCATCGGGTTTTCGTCTGCACGGTCTCGTAACGCAATGGTTTCCTGCGAAAACAAATTGCCTCGTCAGTTGACGTTCGCGCTGGGAGAGGTTTGTTGAAATTAACACTTAAAACTTGTGCGAAGCATAATAATTTCCATTCGAAGACGTTGGAGTAAGGAAATAGAAAACGAATTTATGATTCGATCACACAAGCTCGTAATTTATATATTTTACGAGTAATTTAAATCCTTTTAAATTTTTCAAATCTCAATTAAATCTTTAAAAATACACTGTTTTCTATCTACAAAAGTTCCAACAGAAATTACCATTTTGATCATTTTGGTAGTTCTAGTGTTAAGAGTAGAGTCTGAAACATTTTTACCTGTGGTATATATGTAGTTTGTGTAAAGTACGGTCCATTAGTGTTTATATGTATTAGGGCATTTATCGTATTGAGGATTGAAAATGCGAAGAAAAATCTGTCAAAGTTATTTGTCACAGATATATTAATGCCCGTATTTATTCGATTTTAAAGTTTGTTGAGAAAATTTTTCTAATAGATAAAATAAAGTAATTAATTGGGTAAATCAAATAAAATAATAATCAAACAAAGTAATAGTTTAATAATATAAATGTCAATCCACTGGCGATGGAGGGAAAAGATATGCATAGATGAGAGAAAAGATTGAACTCTGTTATTCACAAATGACGAGATTTCAAACAAAGTTCCAAAGCGTTACTTACGAACAAAGAAGTGTGGATAGAAGAGTTGAAGGTTGAAATTGAATTTATGATAGTGAAACGAAGAGTCGAGGATATAGAGTTTGTGTTCTAATAAATAACATAGATCGTTTTTAAGTCGAAAGTTTGTTGAAGGTTGTCTAGATTTTAGTTTACCTACAATCTTGACATCGGTTATCACTCCACTTTAGGTCTATGTTTGATTAATGGATCTAACTTGTTAAACTACATTGTTTCATCATTTATTACGATATAAAATTGTTCCATTTCTTTCGTTTATACATACACTTTGAGCTATACATATATATTTATGTACGCAAAACTTTTTCTCTAACACATTCTACATATTCTTGACTATTAGGCAAGTATTAAAAAGTTATTTATTCGATGTTCTTTCCAAACTCTGTTTGTCATTTCGAAGAGTAATAATAAAAAGTAAATTTTTAAATTCTACAAACTTCTAGATTTCTTTAGAATTACTTTTAATTTATATTTAAAAAAGATAAAAGATTTTACGACGTTTTGGGACGTACCTGATGGCCAAGTACCGATCCACAGAGATCCACATGAAGGTGTAGACGGATACCGCCCAGAGAGTAACCTCCAAATAGCCAACGAGACGACACACGACATCCCCGTAGACCCATTTTCGTGCGTACGCTGGATACACCGAGAGCGGAACCACCAGCAGACCACAAAGAAGGTCCGCCGACGCGAGAGACAGCAAGTAGTAGTTTATCACCTCGGAGGGACCTATGCGGTGTGATTCTCATTTGTATTTACCTCGGGTGTGAATCACCGGACGTTCGGTTTTTCAGCCAAGATAGAATTACGGTTTTGCTTTCTCAACGGTTCGAATTAAAGGGAATGCGCGAGGATAAAGGAAGTGCGAGCTATCGCAACGACGATTCTGGAATAATAATTTCGTTTCGTTCAAATTCTGTCCAAAATTTAGTCGAGTGTACGCAAAGATTCATTAAATTTCTAATTAAATCGTTAAGTTCGTTAATCGTTGTTTTGATAAAACGCTTTGTACAAAATCTAGTCAATTTCGTAGATATTCGACACATGCTACCTTTTTGTATAAATAAAAATCTTTTGCCAATATGGATTCAAGAATTTTTGATACCTCGTTCGAAGTATTTGATTTTTGCAACCGCACATTTGTAACTTGTTTATAATGCGTGGATGTCGCATTATTTATGTAACAAGATCGTTCAAGAACATTCAATCAACAAGCAAATATTTATGTAAATTCATATTTTCATAATTAAAGAATCGCTAAATTTTAAAAAGTGTCAAATTAATATAAATCTCAAGATTAAAATTTTCCCTTCAAACTTAGCGTTTTATTTTTTCAACGAAAGAGATATTCAGTCCCGTTAAAATAGCGTACAAGTTAAATATCCTATGATATTCAGAATTACAATCAAAATAGTCCGACGAAAGCAAAAACCGACGCCAATTTCACCAGAAACATTTACACAATTTATCTTAATAGCTACGACACAGAAAGATACAAAAATAAATCCGAGGCTCGCGTCGTTCGACAAATTTTAAGTAAATAAATCTCACAAGAAAATCCGCCTGGAAACCGAGATAAAACTTGTTAAAGCACTCACCACGGAAATTAAGGTAGGTAGCGATGATGAGGAGATTCGATAGGATGATGGCGACACCGACCACGAAGATGAGGCCCGCCTGCATGAGAGCCTCCAGCGAGGGCTCCTCCATGCCGCCACCCTTTCGAGCTGCATCCCCCCACCCGCCCTTAGGTGCTGTTACCCGTCCCCCCCCCTCCCAGCCCCTTTGTCAACAGCCACTAAACACAGCCAGGTGCTAGGCCCTCCTGGGTAGCTGGGGCACCTGGTTCCCTTCCCGCCGCTTCCTCTGTCCTTCCGCTTTCCTTCGCTTCGCCTCGAGAGACCTGCCCTGCCGGGGGCTCGTCAATCCTCCCTCACCAGCAACGACAAACCTTTCTCCCCCGAGATCTTTACGCGAACGTACACTCTCTAACGACCACGTCGCTTCGACGATCTTGATGGACGATCGATCTAGCTACGTTGCTGCAAGCAGAGAGTAGAAATCGAGCTGACGTCTCGTTTGACTTTTGTTTCTTTTTTTTTTTTTTTTGCATGAGGTGCTGTTTCGGGTCTTGATGACTGCGAGAACGATGACGATGACACGGTGACGTGATGTCGGTGAAGAAGTGACCGATGCGAACGATCTGACGGCGGATGAACGACCAGCTGAAGAGTGAAGCAACTTTGATTCGCGGGATCTGCCGTATTTGATTTTTCTGCGAGATCGAGATTGAAGACACTCGTTGTTCCGTTCTTTGCGTTTTCACATTTTGGAAAGTACGATTTAGGTGCGACTTAGGTGCGAAGCGATTCAGGGCAGTGCAGAGTTGTGAATCGAAGAGAAGTGATTGGTATTGGTCAGAAGCTTGCCCCTTAAGTGGATCGTTGAGACCGCTGCGGTCTCATTTAATTTCAAATTGATAATTATATCAACACGCTGACACAGCTTTTATCGTTATTAGTAAATTCATGTGATTCTTTATTACCTCTAATACTGTATAGGAAAATTTCCCTCTATTTTTCAATTTGATGTAAATTCCAAGTATTAAACTAAAAATTGCAAGTCCACTGAAGGATTAAACAAAGAGAACGGAAATGAAAGTAAATATGATGGTTTTTTCAAGTAATACAATTCGCTGGAGTCATATTTGACTCTTTGATAATTATAAAAAACTAAAAATCGAATGCTCTCGTATTCGACCTTCTGGAAATTGAAGACACATATTTCCTTTTTTTTTTTTTTGATACTTTGTATTCAACAGTGCGATTCGATTAGGTGTAAAATGGAGAATGTAACAAGAAGTTACCAGTGCTGATTAGAAGCCTCGAAAAGAAGAGAGAGAAAAGAGAAGAGTGAATATTTACGAAGTGGAAGTGGTTCTTTGAAGTAATACAATTCGCCGAAGTGAAATCGAAATCAGATATTGGATTTAATAATCGAATGCATAAGAAAGCGTGGCGTGCTAGAAACTTTCAATTCGTTCCGAGTGTAACGTAATCAAGACACTCTGGTAATCAGCACATTCAGAAAATTGAAGAAAGATTTAACCGATAAATGAGTTTAATAAACGACGACAAAAATATCTCCGATGAAATCTCATCCATATTCCAACGACCCACTGATAAATATTAGTCCGTCGAGAACCAAACAATAACTCAACGATGCTTTTAAATTTTGTAAAATTATAAACTCTTGGTGAAAGGTGAAATAAGTAAGTCCTTTCATAGCGATAAACATTGAAAAATGGGATAAATCGATTAAAAGGAATTGCAACATTCGACCAATCTCCCCGATTTTTCACAGAAATCTTACAGATGCATTTTCGGAGATTTGAATAACTTTCCACATCGAATGACGTATCGGACAGAAGCTCGTGATCTCCATTGTAAACTCCAACGCAAGGTAGGTTAATAAAAGAGTCCTTCGCTGAAAGAATGGCGAGAAACTCAACTATAAATGCAACCGACAAAAACCTTGTACAACCTCCTCGGCGTTTGCTACCCTTTCGCAGTCACATCGTCATCGTCGTTGATGCAACGGACGTCGACTTGACATCGCGTTTGTACCGGGACATTTCACTCGAGATCACATCTTTCACGCGCGGACACGAGGATCACGGTTTCTAAGCGTAGGGTCGGCTCACATATTTGGGAGGCGGGGCGGTGGAATTGAGTCCCCTCGAGGGGGGTAGATCGCTCGGGTAACGATGGCGCGCAGCAGGGTAAAAGGGTAAAAAGAGGCGCAACCCCGGCGTCGATAGTCGTTCCTTTTTCATACACGTTCTTCCGAGGGCCACGTAGCCCAGGTGAAACTCGCACGGCCGGTATACGCGTCCTCCCTCTAGCTATCGACCGCCATTCATAATTCAGCCGAGTCGATCCTGAATGGAGGGCCGTATTATGAAGCGTCGCGCACACGCTGGCTACCTCGTCGCCGAATTAAAGCGGAGCTTCTATATATTTTATTCCGGCCGACACTTCGGGCCGGCAACGCGGAAACACAAAGCGGAACCGGGCCGAGAATCGGCGAAAGAATGACTGATTGTTGTCAACCAGTCAAGTAGATGGAGATTCGAGAAGAGTTCATTGTTGCACTCCGCGCGCTGTTTGTCCGAGCAAACTGGAGAAGTTTTAATTTCGCTTTTGACTGTCGTCGTCGCGCGACTTGTGGGAACGGGTGTTTAACGTTGGAAGGAAGTCGCTTTTTTTTGAACGGCGTGTATTTTCAACGGGACGCGTATGTTTGAATGCAAGTCCGGGCTAGTTTGGAAATGTATGTTGGCGCGCGGCTGGTTGGGACTTCCATTGTCTGCCGGGTATTGTTTTAACGATATTTATGATTTTGCGGGAAGTTGCGCGACGGTTCTTTAGAAGATTGATGGTTAATACGAAACGCGGTGGAAGTATGCGCAGTACCTCTTCAAATTTTGAAAGCCAACACCTAAGACCTAATATCAGTCAACTATCAGACGTCTTCTTTCAATTTATTTGATATTAATCACACGTATGAAACATTGAACTAGACAAAACAAGAATGCCCAGAATAAACTACACACTAGTATTTTCGTAATAAATAATACCAGCCTATCTTGTTAAGTATGTATAACTTACAATTGCTTGTTTGCACGTAAAAGTCGAAACAACTTTGTATAACACTGACGTGGAATACAAGTTTTAACACGTTTTAATCATGTAACGAATTTTGTAACGAATTTTACAATATTCTGTTACAAAGACTGAAGAAAGAAAATTTCGTGTCACCGCATCAAGAGGGATTCTCGGTAAATAAATGAAACAAATAGACCAAGCACTCCCTAATCTCCGTTTAAACAGCGTTAAGAAGGCAAATATTACGTAGGACGATCCCCGCACGAGCTCACAATAGAGCCACCTCAAGATAAACGTCATTAAATGACTCTCGACACCGCAAGCTTCGCGGGATCCTCCAGATGTACCAGCCGTAACGAGCACACTCTCGTCGTCGATTAAAACCGCGTTCAAGCGCGCTCTATAGAAAATCGTCGTACCCGCGATTTTCGATCCGAAGGCGAACGTCGTTAAAGCAACATTTCGCCGTTAACGCGACGACGATCACCTTGTAAACCACGAACGTCTATAGACAGAAGGGAATCCAATCGCGAAGACGCCTCCTCGACAAAGACAATCAGCCTCTCGAGCATCGTTCTGGAACGGTTCCTCGGCCAAGTCAATCAAATCGATAAAGCCAACGTTTAGCGTTGCATAGTGTTTCACAGTGTTCGCGCAAAATGGCTGTTTGAACTTGTGAAAGTAAAAATTCGATACTTTGCGTAGAAGAGTTACGGATTGGAAGAGTGAGATTTAAGTTGAAAAGTGGCATTTTATCGCGACAAAATAAGATTGATTAAATTATCGTCAAAATAAAAATTCCTAAATTTCCATCAACCTCGATTACGATTCAATCCGAATTTCACTTCACACTTTGTCAATTTTCAGTCAATCGACCCTGCAGGTACGTTCGAAAACGGAGAACGGCAGTTCTTGTCTTCGAGGAACAAAGTATTTTTCCGATAGAAAGGAATACACGGTAAGGCGAATCCGATCAATTACGGGACGACATGTTTCAAGACTGAACGTAGATAAAAAGGCAGTAGAATTTGTTCAGCTGTAGAAATAGAAAACGCAACAATAAAAAGCAGTAGAACAAATAGATTGGTTCGCTGCGATAGTTCCGCTTACGGGACGTCCGATTATCGCGCTTTTTATCAGACTAGCGTTCAACGGAGACGGGATGATCCACAATTAACCCTGAAAATGATGAAGATCGTTCCTATTTTTTTTTTTTTCTTTGCAAAATGACAGTCTATCTGGAGAGAGAACTGCGATGAAACATCACGGCGAGTATGTTTGGCGAGAGATGGACCTGGAGAGACAGAGATATCTGCGCTCGACGCGCGACATTCGACGACGGTCAAGTCTGTTACATAAAAATGCAGGGCTCAACGAAGCCCCCCAGTCTCGTGGCGTTCGGATTTAGAAATTACGCTCGTCTGCTCTTTTCCGTCGTTTCCCCCCTCGTTGCCTTGTAACTGTCTTATCGTCGGCGGTCTTCGACGGCCACGTGACGCGACCACGAAACAGTCTTTGCCTTTCCTCCCGTTCCCAAAGCGAATCCCCGCGATAACAGTTAATCGTGAACGGGCAACGATGAAATTGGAATTTTGTTCACCTGTCTCGAAGAGCAAACGTCAGAAATATCTGCTGTATATAGAAGTTGCTTTCAGACTACACAGCGCTGGTCAAAAATTCAATAAACGCGTTCGATTTCAGCCCGAAATAGAAAGGGAGAAACGGAAACCCATTTTGAAAAATTTCAACCGACAGCTCGAACGTGTCCAAACGGTTCGAAACGATACGCGAACGATGTATGAACGCGGGTACGTTCTAAATCGGATAAAGTGGAAATTCTAGACAACAGCGGAGAAGGTTATTTCGCAGCGAATTTTCCCCGTTTCTCGAGGGATTTAAATTTGAAAAACTCGTCGAGCACGCTTGTCACGAAGCCCGAGCTGCAGCGAGAGAATAGCATTCTTTCAACTGAGAATGGTAAAGAAAGTGTACCCAATTAAGGGAGAAAACGGTCGGGACGTTTCAAGGGTTGCAAACTCTTCGGACGGAAGTTCGCGCAAGCCTGTCTTCAAATTCTATAAATACGCGCTCGGCACGTAAAAATAGACG
>KQ435816.1:1096446-1112736 GCA_001276565.1 Melipona quadrifasciata
AAAGAACTATTACAGAGGAAATAGATGGAAAATTAATTTTCTATCTTGGAGCAATTATTTAAGGTTGAATTACAGACATTTGAAGAGAATGGAATGGCTGATCAATCGGAGGATATTACGTTCGTATTTTCGTGCGTTTTCATCACTGAGTATTTTATTTGAGGTAAGCGATTGGAATTGCACAATCGAAAGATGTCTAGTTCGTAGATATCGTGTATTTGTATTTTTATTTTCAAATCTCTTCGTCGGTGTAAAACTAAAATTGTAAATGGCAGGGAATTAGTTGGCGCGTTGAATTATCTAAACTTATCACTAAACAGCAGATTTTTATGTAAATTCACGAAATTGGAAAGCTTTACTTTATCGCATTGCATCCTACGCAACTCTTCACTTTAACGCTTCCAACAAATGCATGAAAATTCGCTGTCTAATCGCCGGCGAACTCAGAAAATGCATCTACAAAAAAAAAAAAAGAAAAAAGAAAAAAGAAAAAGCAACTCCATCCATTTAAATCCTCGGAAACACGATCCCAATTAAACTCCCCGAAATAGAAACGGACAAGTCGAAACAAAAATCCGAACCGAGCAGACGAAATTCACGTTTTTCGCCCAGGCGACTCGGCTGAAAGTTTCGCGCGGAATATCTAGGTCCGCGATGGTAACCTTACTCTCATTAAGCTAAAAGAAAAGTCTCTTCATAACGAACGATCCACCGGCTTAAGAACGCCGCGCGCGCGCCCGGTGCATCTGCACCGTCGAATGGAACGCTTTAAATTCGTGTTATCGTTCTATTTTTGTAGCAGCCCGTATATACGTCCACTCTGCGGATGGCGCTATTGTCTACCCTCAGACACAGGTTCTATTTATAATTCCATCTCCGTCGATCGGCAGAGAGAACGTGGTTAAGGAGTCTTCGGTTCCACGGGGGATTCCTCCTTTCCCTCCCCCTGCCCCCTCCGCCCCTCGAAAATCAGCGGAGACAGAGTGACAGCCAGGTGACGCGTTACCCCAAAGCTGACGTAACGGGGCACTGAATCATTAAATTTGGCACAGTTACCAGCTTCATTCTGAAACGGACGACGCGCGACGCGACGCGGCGCGACGCACGGCGATACGTTCGCTCATTCTGAAACCGGTGGCCATTGTGCCGCTTAAATTGGCACATCTCTGATTAGAAACTTGCGGGGCCGTTTCATTGTTGCCTCTCCCGACTCTCCCTCGGTGTGTGTGTGTGTGTGTGTGTGTGTGGTAACTCACGTGCGACGAGCCGACCGTACGATTTAGAGGTAACTTTTCCGCGCAAATCTGATTAGGCTGCTCGAAGAAGGCTATTGCCCACTTTATTACGACGTCGATGTTTCTATCTTTTTCTTTTATCACTGAAAGTGATTTTAGTGGGGGTAACCCGGAAAATCGGGCCCCTTCAGGTGCAACGCTAATGCAACGAAAATTAGCGATTGGTTGATTTGGGTCACGCGATTCGCGTGGGGGCGTGGGGTAGACCTCGAGTAGGAGTGGCGATCGCGCCTGTAATTTGTTTTCTATCTATTCAAATGTTTGCATATCAATAAAATTTTATGACAAAAATGGTCATCTTCATTTCCAAATAGTCAGAACAGTTGCTTCTGGGCCTTTTAATGAGGGAGTACTGGGGTACAAGTCATGCAGTTTTTCTTTTTTTTTTTCAAGTCCGTTTAAACGTTCTTCCAATTCCCCAGAGTTTTGTTTTCCTCTCTTTTTTTGGTAAAGCGATCGTTTTGTTCCTTCGAAGACTGATCATCTTTAATTAGGTCGTGATCACTAAGCTAAAACTTCGTTTCGATGTTTCAGCGTGAGCTGAGATTCCAGATTCTTAAATTTTCCAGGATTTCTTACGTAAAATTGATTCAAAGTTCCAATATTTCGTTTATTTCATTTCCGCGTGAAAGCAATAGTTTCATTGCAGTAAATAAAAATATTCTCCACTACGACGTTCGTAGCAATGAGACAAATGAAGGAAAGATCTTCATAGAAATAAATTGATTGATTTACTTTTTAAAATGAAATTCTCTTTCCACCCTTGCATCGCACATCTTTCTAAAATCGTACATCTTTCGGATAAAACGTGTCGACGTTATCATCCTGAAATCACCGCGTGAAAGTGTCGAAATCAAATTTCGCTCGGACAGAGCGCTTCTATCGGAAATCATTTCGCGACGAACGTGAACCCCCCTATATTGCTCTCAGACGGAGCGAGCACGGAATCTATATACCGTGGAACAACCTAGAACGGTCAGTCAACGAACGGTTGCGCAAGATGCAAACGATATCGCGAGATACGAGGGAATATCCTTCGCCGTCGAAACGCACCGAACGCTTATTGATCTTCTCCTCGCCGCGAGAGGAGCGAAGAGGGACCACGAGTCCGAAACGACTCGCTCGCGGTCGTCGTGGATCTTGGATACAATGGTGACCCCGGCGAAGGTCTTTGTCAAACGACCTCGACGCCCGAAACTGTGCCGAGGGCATCAGGAAGAAGCAGGAAGACTAATAGTTGCGCCCCTTGCTCAAGTTCTTTGATGTGACTCGAAATCGAACGCACTGTGGTTCTGTGATCAACGTTGCCCGATGAAATTTTAATTAGAGGGAACGTCGGTGAGAAAGGGGACGATTCTCCTTTGAGCTACGAACAGTAGATTTCTCAGACACTGACTGATTGATTTGATTCGACGAGTTTCTCTCCTTGAATCTGATACATACGTAGAGTGACGGGCATATAAAGTGCAAAGTACTCTGCTGCATAAAGTTTAACTTTGTTTGACGTAATTATTTCTCAAATAATAAAAAGCTCGAGAGTGCGCATCCAGGATTTTCAATTTTATCTATTTTACAACACAATTAATCGAATTCCCGAGTAACCATTTCTATCTTTATCTATCAGGACAAATTACTCTAAATTATTCTATTTCTATTTAGTGGTAAAATGTTAGAAACAGAACTTTTCCTTTTAAATGCGTTTAATATAGAATATTATAGAATATTATATGGATTTAAATTTATGTGAATTTTCATTTCTAATATATAAATAAATATGAAAGGATTTTTGTTCAGTAAACGACGAATACGTTTGATAACGTAACGTGAACGGTGTATTGTAATGTCGGCAATGAAATTCTCCCAGCTACGAGATTTCAATACATAAATAAATCAAACGTAAGAATGCAATTCGACGCGCACCTTGGCGAAAGCTTACCTTCCCAGCCAACTTGGTTTACTTGTCTCTGACCTACTTCGCATTTGTCCTTTCGCAGGAATGAAGTGCGCCTTTGTCTTCCTGTCAAACTCGGCGCGAAACTTTTCAACCCATTAAAAATCACGACTCGAAAAACTCGTTCGGAGAGAAGAAGTCAACACACCGGTTAAATTAAGAACCCGGTTTTTTAATCTCCGCGGAGAAGAAAAACCAAAGTTTCTCCCTCGATTTCATTTACTTCGACCGAATCGAACGATACTCCAAACTCACTCCGCGAACGATCTCGCGGCCCTCGTAGAAATGACGAACACAAAAGACAGAAACGGTGCCCGTTTGACAAAATGTTTGACTTTATGGCAACAAATTCGAGGTACGCACAGTAGTAGTACATGCACACGTGTTCGTTTCCCGAGTTGAAACCAGTGGCGATTAATGGCGGGAACGGGGCACTGAACGGAACACAAAGGCGAGAGCCGTCGGGTGTTGAACAATCGGAGAGAGAACGGGGTGGGTCGCCGCCTCAATGGTTTCCCTGGCCGTTGGTCATCGGCGTGGCGACTTTGTTCGGGTACTTCCCGTATATTTTGCCGCTTCTCGTCACTTTGTAATGAATTTGTTGGCCCTGGATCGTGAACGTCGAGCTGGTCACGTGCGGCCCGTCGCCGGTGCACAGCCGTTTCACTTTCGTTCTGACGCCCGTGTGCCTGTGTTTCCGCTGCAGCAACGAATTTTCCGACCTCAGCCGTTGTTTCGTCAGCGTCGCCGTGGACGAGGCCTTCGAGGAAGTCTTGGGCAAGAGATTGCGCCTCTTCAGCAATCTCAACGGCGACGCGGCCAGAATCGCCTTGACGACGCTTCTTCGGCAACGCCAGAGGACCAACGCTGTGGCGAACCACGCGAACCAGGGGCCGGCTCTCGGTGCCGGGGCTGGCTCTCTCGACCAGAGAAATAACATCTGAAAGTGACGGATATGTCAGTAAGTGATATGACGTTGTTCCTAAAACGTTTAGTAGTCAAACTCTGTTCGTTGAACTTGTTTTTTCGTTTTAATTAGTCGATCGGTTTATTAATACATACTTGTTTGATCAGTACACTATCAGCCAAAAGTTTGGTCCTGTGTGTGAGATACTTTGTACAGGGGGTGGAAAGAAATGTCTGTTCGTGGCTATCATAGATGAATTCTATACTTTCAATTTGATAGAAATACGCGAAGAATTTGCCGCAAAATTTACTTTGACCTTGAATTTCAAGATCAAAATTTGTTTTGCATTGTATTTTACTCGTCGCGAGAGTAAAACTTTTCCAAGGAAAATTTCTTAATTACTTAACAGTGCGAACGCGTACGTGCTAACAGCGACTTTATGGTTCTAGACGCGTGGATGTCTATATTACGTAATGTTTATATTTCAAATAATGTTAACAGTTAGTTTTATCATTAGACTCACAATGATGTTACAACTATGATAAAATTAAATATTAGTGAAACCTAGTACGAAAATTATGAAAAATAGACATTCGCGTGTCCAGAATCATAAAGTCGCTGTTAGGACGCACGCGTCCGCAATATTAAATGATTAAGAAACTTTTTGCCATTTTTCAAGAGAACTAACAGATTACAATCTATGGTTTACCTTCGCGATGAGTAGAATACAATACAAAAAAGAAAAAATTTAATCTTGCAATTCAAATTTGCGACAGATTCTTTACACGTATTTCCATCAAATCAAAGGTATAGAACTGATCTATAACAACTACGGACAAATTTTTCTTTCCACCCTATATATATATACAGGAATTACAAACGCCAAAAATGTTGCAAATATGTTTGTAATACTATAAATCAACGCAGCATTCTTTCTCTGCATAATAATAGAAAATTACACAACATACTCTAATAGAAGAATACTTTTCATAAATAACATAAATCGTAACTTTTTTTCAACTATTAAACCGACTAAACTAACAAGTATGAGATACAAAAAGTGTACTCAAAAGTTTGGCTGTATCCTTTTTAAAAATCCAGCAATAACACAAAATTAACAGCAACATCAAGGATCAAATTGTCCTTTGCCCTTCGTGTCTGATCCGTAAATCCTCGATTGAAAGATTTTAAACGATATCCACGTTCACACAGTTTTCGTTGCTCGCTCTAGCGGTGGAACGTGCTGTTCCAATCAGTGCTCGTTAATTCGCAGAAGTGACACTTTCATTCCACAATCGATATCGGTTTCGCTTGGATCAACTTCATTAACCCTGTCAAACTTTTCCAATTTTCTCGAACCGGGCGCGACCAGATGGAAAATCCACGAGCGAAGGTGCCGCGAATTACGCTCGAAGTCCAGGGTTTCTGTCCGCGGCGAGAAAAAAATCATTTGCCAATTAAGAAGCAGGACTCGGGTCGGGCGCGTGGGCGTCGCACAGCGTTAATTGAACTCGCGGGTTTATTCGAGCGACACGGGCGGTGAACGCTATGGGAAACATTTGTCGCTGACGGCTTGCGATTTTTCGTCAATCAAATCACCGGCACAGCCGGCAGCCGGCTGCGCGGTAATTAGCGAATGAATTGCAGTCGCCAGAAGCGAGCGCAAAACGTGTCCGCCTACCTAACGACGTTTCCGCGGACTAAATACCGCCGAGACAGCCTCTAGGAAATTTTAACGAGTTTCCATTCGGTTCGTTTTGGTTATTGTTCGTGCGATGAACGTCAGAGCTTGACCGTTAATTCGATGTTTGACGCACGTGCCCAGCGAGAGCAAAGTGTCTTTCTTTCATTCGTTTTCTGAAATCACCGAGCGTTTCACAGAATTTTGAGAATTCGTGAAAGGTGTCGCTACAATTTCGAATAAATATTTTATTACGGTATTTTTTACGGTGTTAACTTGGAACGAACAAGGAGAAGTTAACGAGAAATTTTATCCAATATTTAATAATCAAGCATCCCTCACTGTATCAATTTAATAATTAAATATAGAATTGCAAATAACGCACAATTTCTGAAAATTTGTCCAAAAGTGGTACGATCAATGACAGTCGTATCTACTCTTCGAACGTACACGTATAACGCATATCTTTCGCTTAATCGCGCGTCGCAGAATTGAGATGAAAAGAAAAAGAAAAAAGAAATAAGCGTCAACACTTTCCGTTCTCGTTATACTCTGACCATTTTCACGTCCTCTGAAACGCAACCTCCTGACCGAGATGAAAATAAGAAGAAGGGAAGAAAACTGTCTGAGGGTGAGTCAGGGTTACGAGAGAAGCAGGGAAGAAGTGGGGAAGATCGATTCCGTGACCGTCGTGCTTTAGTCAAGGCTTTCCACCGTTAAATCCAAGATAATTCGTTTAAAGAGGGAACCGGTATAGATTCGCGCGGTTCCAGATTTTTATGGCTCCCCGGAATGGCGTGAACATCGTCGGTCTCAGTAGACTTCGGTAGCCTTCATGTTCGCAACTGCTGTTTCCCTTTTCCTCTGGACACATTCACACACACACACACACACACACACACATACACGGTTGACCCATTTGGCAAAGAGCACCGCCACGGAGAATTCCGCATTAGCCAGCCGCCGCGCGTTTTTACCGTTAAAACTGACCTTATAGATCCAGTCGCTGGCGCGCTGCCTGAAACTTAGGGGTCGATTGACTGGCCGAAACATAGAATGGCCGTGAACGGTGACTTAGTCCGAACGGTAGTTGACCTGCTGCAGAAAGAACTCGTTGTTCGATTAAATGAATGTGAACAACGTAACGTTGAGTTATCGCGGATGAAATGGCCGTGCTCTTGACACGCTTATTACTTGAAAATAATATCGATCAAATTTTCAGGCTCGTCAGAATCGGTACGTCTGTGAACGTCGCAAGGCAATTTTGTATTTGTGATGATATTTAGTCGACAGTATTTAGTTCAGTAGATCATTCTTTAAACAGATATTTTAAAAATATAACTTGACAATATTTTCAGTCACTCGATTCTGCGTAATCGGCCGTTACACGACACGTACATGTCTGAAACATGTATACGCTGCCTCATGAAAATGTCTCTGTTTATTTAATCATTAATTTTACACCATATCTGAATCTCATCGAAAATGAAAGTTCAAGTAAATTTGCGTGTATATCATTATGAGTTTGACAATGAGTTGCATTAAAAAAACAGTTGAAATGAAACGAATAAAATATGACAAATATAAAATGAAATTGTTAAAAATAATTGTAAGTTAATTCGCTCACCTCGTATATAGATATCCTTTGCAAACGATCGCAGCAGTTACAACATCTCTTCCTGATTACTATAATTTTACAGTTTACGTACCGTGAAACTTGCAAATCTACAAAGACGAGGTTCGATCTAATGAAAGACGAGGAACTCTGATCAATCTCTCTCTCTCTCTCTCAAAAAAAAGACGCCGATAATGTAGAAACAGCAACAAGAGAACCTTACAAAGGACAAACAGGCTATCTGATCAAAGAAAAGCTACTATCGTGCTCGCAACAAGTATCGATCCCCGTTAAAAAAACCTCCGAAACAAATACGCAGACGGTAGGTTCACAACGAAAAAGCTAGATCGATTTCCTGACCTGCAAAAACTCAATTCCAAGCGGGAAAAACAGACCGGAAGAAACTTCGTTTCACGCTTGGACGATGCAAACGGAATACGCGATGAAAAAGATAATTTACCGAAGCTAAAGAAAAGCGTTATTTGAGGGTTGCGAGGGAAGAATTTTCAAAGAAAGCTCTTTATCTGACACAAGACGATCCTAGTCGTATTGTCCACGAAAATGAAAATTTCCTCTCTTACGAGGTTGATGAGATCGATGAGGTCTCTTCTACAGTGTTATTCATCGCCGTGAAATTTTATGCGAATTTCACTGCGGACTTTTGTGCTAAAAACGCCAAATATTTTACCAAAATGTCTGCTATAATGTCCAAAACAGGCGAAAGAAATTTAAGTCTACTTTTTTAATTATTTTCACCGGAACATGAAATTGCAGTTTAGTTCTTGTCTTTCCTCTCTGTTGCACGAACCCTAAATTTCGTTCAGAGCCAAAGCGAGAACACTTCTCAATAAAAAGGACAATGTGTTACGATAGTCGTAACGTTACTCGGAAATTAAACTCAAACGACGATTTATTTCCTAATTCAAGTATCGCTCGTAGTGCCCATAAATGGAAATCCAACCCCAACAGAGCACAGTATGCTACAGTATCAAAGTTTCTCAGAAACTCAAGTTAAGAAACTAAAAAGCTAAGATCACTGGTAAGGTAATCTTGACAACTATACTGCTCACAAAAATTAGGAGATGTTTCAAAATGAATATTTTTCTCTATTAAACAAGAACAACTTTCTTCTTGCCTTTCTGATGTTCTTATTTAATAAAAAAAAAAAATCAAATGCTTCTTTTCTTTCGTATTCATTTTGAAGTATCCCCTAATTTTTGTGAGCAGCGCAGTATCGTGCAAAGCTGAACGAAACCGGCGGGGTGTGCTCTTTTCCACGTAATTGGCGAAATCGCGTTCAGCGTCGACGGATAACAAGGAGGCACGGCTCCCGCGGATCAAAGGCTGAAAGTGGCCTGCCATTTGCGACAGGAAAGTTGCCCGGTCGATAAAAATTGATAACACGGGCCCGGCTAAACGCGAGCTAGAAACTCTCAGCTCAGTTATAGTCAACTAGATAAGAACAAAGAGCCGTCGTTGCGAAAGGAAAAGGAGGTACGTTAATGGCCTATCCACCCGGCGGAACTTGACAAATAGTGGTCGACGGCGATGAAAGAGCGGCTGCGTTTCGTTACGTGGCCAACGTAACGAGTTCGCTCTTTCAGAATGGGGAAAAAGAGCCGACCTATAAAGAACCGAGGCGATGCGGAGGACAGCTCGAATCTAGAGGGGAGTTTTCGAGACTACCTTAACTGCCTACGCGAGCCAAGTGATATATCGTGTGTCCTGTACAGTCGTGGAGGGACGTCTCGACGTGGAAAAGAGGAAAAATTTGAGAAACCGGCGGAGAGATGAATTAACGTCTCGCCAGGACGGGAAATAAGGGGGGAAAGGGTGAAGAGGGCTGCGGATGACAGGTCGAATCGGAGGTATGGGAGTGTCGATGCGTGAAATATATTACGCTTGGCGTTCGGAACGAAACAGGAGAATAAATTTTACTCGATCATCGCGGATATAGGTGGTACACGCGTATACACCGTGCGAAGGATAAATGAAATTGGAATTTTTGCACGCGAGTTAACAGAGCGTGTGCAACTGAAATTATTAATGTGTGAAATTAGAGTTTTTGTAATTAACAGTATGCACGCAGGTACAACGTCGTTCGCGAGTATATTGGGACTTGGTGGTTTTATACGAAATACAATAATTAATCTAAAGCGTTGCAGAGAGGATTAATCGATTGGATATTTATACATTCTATATAAATACAAGTATCGATGTGTAGCGATAAAGCGAAATCGTTGTATACGTGCAACTACTGCAGAAGCCTGAGGCCTACAAAATTTTGTAAAATTAAAATTATATGATAGAATTCCGGTTGCTAAATTGTATTAATTGTACGTCACGTCTTAGATTTTCTTAAATTTTCGTAGCTCCTGATGAAAAATTTCAAGCGAATCGGATAGAAAAAATTCAGAAAGTTCGTTCAAAATCTGTATATTGAATAACAAATAATTAGTGAAAATAGTAATTAGATAAGTATACATGAATAATTAATGTTTTTACACTAAACTGACCAAATCATTGTTATAATATTAATACAATATAACGTATAAAAATTTTCAAGTTCATTTAAATCTTCACTTCGTAGCCCAATATTTGTGAACGAGAATGTACCTACATTTACTTGCAAATAAGAGTAAATGAAACGAAAACGTTTCAGCAAGAGAGCCCGGAGAAAAACGTCGAGGTCCAAGGATAAATTAACGCGTTTAACGCGGAGAAATTAAGGACGCGAAGGCTGAAAACGAAGATTAAATTCCAACTCCGGGCATTAATTTATTAAACGTACCGTGGTTAATTGAAAATAAACGCGAATGGGGCATGAGCCTCAACGAAAAAGAGAATAAACGGCCTGACGAAATGAGAGAGCTCGAGAACGGAACAAAGAACGCGGAGGGCGTACTGAAAGATTGCGTACTCTGTTTAGTTTCGTGTTCGATCGTGTGTAAAGCATGTACCGATCAACTGGAAATGACTGTGGATGAAACGGAGGCAACGAGAAGAATTCGCGTGTAATAATGTGTAATTGAGTGTACGAAATTTAAGCGCGGGGAACGTCCGCGACTTTTCTGAGTTTCTCGAGTGTGCATAGGCGTGGCAAGGGTTAATTCATAAAGATATATATATTTTTTTTAACTAAATCCATCTAACAATTAATACATCAATGTAGCTTGTCGACATGAATTTAAAAATTACCGCGCGAGAAGTTGGATATTTTTTTATTCGAATTGAATTAAGACAAAAATATCGACGTACTTCCTGGGTTGAAAAAAAAATCTGTAAAATTTTTTATTTATTTTACAAACATAAAAGAGAATTAAATTCTTCGAGGATCATTATACCGACGTTAAAAATCCAGAACTGAAACTTTCGACGTAACTCGTTACTTTATCTTTCATTTTGTCCTTTCTTCGAGATACCTCCTCGATTATTAATGCCCTTTCGTTATTGCAAGAAACATTAACAACAGCCTTGATCTCACGCGAAAAACACGCGACGCAAGAACGATTAAGAAAAATGCTGCGAACTAAATAGCAACGGGACGGCAATAATTCAAGAAAACTACAAACAAGAGACTTTCATTTCGTGTCGTTTCGTTTCGTTTCGTTTCGTTTCTGGAAAGCACAGGGAACTCGGGCGTTCCTTCCGCTTTAATTGGAAGCACCGTCCCCGAGCGAGCTAGCGAAACCGAGTAGCCATAAACCGCAAAATCGCAGCTGAGAACCAAGCGCGTCCCTGGAAAATTCAATTTCTCGAGTGCTCGTAAAACTTTCCGATCCCTTCCCGCGTCTTCTAGCTTTCGTTGTACGACAGGGAACGATCGTTGACGACATCTGTCCCAGAATCGCCGTTGGAACACGAAAAGAAAAGACAGAGAAGAAGAAAAAACAAAGGAGAAAAAGAGCGATTGCGAAGGTGGCCACCTTGGGCCCTCCCTCTCGCTTTCGGAGAGGGTGAAGAAGATTTGATATCGAAGCGGAGGGGAACGCTGAAAATACAGGGAGGTCAAGTAGCAGCCGAAGAGATACGTTCGAGATAAAGGCGGCGATGTCAAGGCGGCCGTGACACTGTGAGACACGTCTCGATAAGGACGAGGAGAAAAATACGGCGAGGCTGGTAAATTGCGAAGCGAAACGTCTCGAGGCTTCCTTGATCGGCTGATATATCGCGACGACGCGGCCGCAACGACGTGACTTGGACGCGAGAGGCCCGGCGCGGCGATCCTCTCCGAGAGCCGCCTCGAGGGGAACACCTTAAATGGTGCACGCGCGCCTCTTTCACCTCCCTTTCGCCTCGTCTCCACGCGCGGCACGCCGATTAATCGGCAATAAATAACGCGCATAAAGGGCATTATCTTATTGAGATACATCAACGTCCGGTGTTTTCCATTATCGCGCCGGCTTTCAACGTTGCCGACTCCCCCTGGAAAGTAGAAAGGGTTCGCGCACCGAGACTTTCTTGCACGCACGCCACGTGTTACGATATCGCGCGACGCACGATTCTCCGAGTTTGATAGTACGAACAGGATTGTTGAGATTACTCGTACGTACTGTTGGCTGATGTTTATGCTGAACCAAGAGGATTGAGAGCTTGGGAGTGGAAAGTATGGGATGTCACAAGGGGGTGGTTGCAGCTGGAAGAAGGTGAAACGGAGAGACGGGGCGTTCCTGGTGAAATATTTAGTTCGTCAGTGAATCGGAGAGGCTAATGGTATTTGAACATTTATCGATATCGAGATATTTAGCTGCAGAAAGCTGGAGGAGAAGGATTGATTCAAGTTCGCGTTATTCATTTTAGTTGGAGATTCATTTTTAGCAGTGTATGCCTGGAAATTACACGTGGTTATTGATAATGGATAAAAGTACTAGATGTAAAAATAGTTTGCTAGAATAATTCGCAGTTTTATCTCGAAAAACGTAATAGTAATACATAAACTACAAAACTATGTTATTTACGAGCATTTGTCATACCGAACGGAATAAATCACATCCGTGCAGCTTTACATTTTTATAAATTGAAAAGACGGAATTCAGGTAGGAGTTGCCTCATGTACTCGTTCGGAAATTTACCTCCAGCTCTTTTACAACGCTGACATAAATCAAGCTTCGAACAAAATAAAATACGATAAAGTAAACGATGAAAGTAGTTCAGGAACGTGTGTGACTTTTACAAATTTTATGTGGATGTCGTTGCATTGTGAGCCACCAGGTAAACGTATCGACGATTTGTTCCTGACGTTGGGAGTGACTATTTTTTTCTTTTTCTATGAACGAACCCTTGCTTTCATCATATTCCTGATAGTGACATGCACGCCCGTAAAGTAACTTTGCTACGTATCCGCTTAAATATTTCGAACCAAGGCCAGTGCTCGATCAAAGCTGTAAAACTGTGTCACGGATGTGCCTTGGTAGCTCGAGCGTTTTCGCTCTTTTTTTTTCATCTCCATTTCGAAACTTTCTACCCAGGGGTATGACTTTCACGTTCCCTAGGAAACGAGTGACGCACAAATTTTGGTTATTCTTGATTCCCTTCGGGTGTACTTTCGCCTCGTTACGTTCATCGTTCATCCTTATTTTGCACAGCTACTTGAACTTTGGAAAATTTTTCAAGTGTACAACCTATTAGGTTGGAAATTGATAATAATAGGCAAAGGATAATAAAAAAACGTGCAAATTAAAATGTGTAAAACGAAACGAACGAATGATAGAAAGTACCCATTTCGATTGAAAGGATGACTCAAATAATCTTCGTAAATGAAGTACAATTCCTTTTTCTATGATATGAATGAAATTTTTTATGAAAGTACTATCGATGATGTACTAACAAGTCAACTAACTAGTTAGAAAGAGTATAATCCAATTATGATAGTGTTATATCAACCTTATACCTTCAGGGATTTTCAATATCTACTAAGTATCTAATGAGAAAGTCTGCTTTCACATGAAATGATCTATGATTTTCACACGTGTCTTATATAACTCTGCAAATCTTTCTGCAAAAAAAATCTAAATTTTTCGTAACGTCAGGTAGAAAGACGTTAGATTAGACCATGTATGGGCATCAGACTCTCATTGAACTGTTGGCTTGAACTCTGGAGAAAGTGGAATGACAAGAGACACTACAAATAAAATTTTACTTATATAATAAATACTATAAAAGAAATATTACATAGTACTTGTAACGAGAGAGAGAGAGATAAGAAAAATTTATAAAGTATAAAACTTTCTCTAATTAATCAACCAAAAACATGATGAAATCATTCAACTCCTAATCGTTACACCTTGAACTGCCATTTCTTAATACACAATGAAAAGTGCACTACACATATATGAGAAATCTCTATTCAAAGAGCATGTGATTCACCATCATGTTAGAAATTGTAACCAATTCTTAATACACGATCAAAAGTATACTACATACATACATATGAGAAAACTGCAACCATTTCTTAATAGACAATCAAAAGTACACTATACACATGATATGAGAAATCTCCATTCAAAGAGCACGTGATTCACCATCATATCAGAAACTTGATACATAATCAAAAGAACACTATGTGTGAGAAATCTCTATTCAAATAGCACGTAGTTCACCATCATATTAGAAACTGTGGCCATTTCTTAATAATTAAAAGTTATACACCAACTGATACACTGCATACATATGAGAAACTCTATTCAACTCTGTTCAAAGAACATGCGGTTTAACACTGTATAAATGACAACAACGATAGTAATTTACGAATCTAAATTACCCAAACCTCCGAGAAATCCATGTCTAGCTGACTAGGAGATCCGAAAGATAAAAACGTATACCTCCTCGACGTGTCTCGATTCAGTCCACACTTTCCACCTGGTCTCCCTTCTGGATCTCCACCGCGGAATCTCTTGTCCACTGCCGACGCAGTGGATGTCGTGCACGGCCGTGGTTCTCGTGGCGGTGAAATCGCGCGGCGACAGATCCAGCTGGGGATCTTCGTGCGGCGTTTTCTAACCAAGCAGCAGCCAGCGGGACACGTCACTCTCGCTGATGGAGGCACGTCCGGCAGCCGACCGACGAATTTTCATATCCCTCGACTCGTGAATTTTCCTGGACAGCGATCACGCGGCAGGGTCGCGACTTTCGCGCGCGTGGCTCAGTCCTTCTGGGGCGAGGAGAGAGAAAAAGAAAGGAAGAGGATTGTCAGAAAGTGACAGGTGAAAAAAAAAAAAAAAGAAAAAATGTTGGGTCAAATGACAGACGAACGCGGTGCCCGGAGGAAAGGAAATTTAGACAAAGGATGGAGCGGCTCGCGGCTGACCCGACTGACGTTCGTCGATCCCCGATCGAGTCATCGATCGATCCTCCAGGCGAAACCGTGTTCAGTACGGTAGCGCGATGCGCTTCCGGCGGTCGGACGGCCATCGAGCTGCGGCGATATCGTCGTTCGTCGGCAAACGGCGGAATCGATCGACCGTGCGGCGTGCCGCGGTTCTAAAGAAAATTTGTCGCTCGTCGAAACTCGAATCGTTCTCGAGCAAAGCGTTATCGGACTTTGTTTCGCGCTTCGGACGAGCAACCGGTTTTTTTCTTTTTTCATTTCTCGTTCGAGCAGCGTGCTCTTGCCTTTTTCAGGTGGTGACACGACATGCGACATAGTTTGGTTCAGTTAGGCTTTTTTTTTTTTTTGAGTGAATGGGTGCTTTTTTTTGATGTTCCCTTCTACTAGCAATTTTCATGCAGTGCAGTCATTCGGTGTGAGTTTCGACGACAGCTTCAAGTGTGTCAAAAATCAATCGTACATTCTCTCGTTCGAAAGTTTCGAGCACTATTTTCTTTTTGACTGGACCAATTCTATTTCGTACACTCTCCTATCGAGCATGTGAATAATCGTACGAAATATAAATATAAATGAATGTTGTGAATAAAAGTTCACCTACCCGATTAAATATAATTAATTGGGCACGTAACTGTTATATATTCGCTTTAAAAAAAAAGTCACTATTTCTTTTGAAATTTTAATATCATGACAATATACTTATTGTTAAATAATAATGGTGGGATGATCTATCATGAAAAAGAAAAGATATTCCACGCGATTCGTAATACTCGACGTTTCACGAGAATCAGAAGCATTTATTCTGCCGAACAGGAATCAGGCAGTAACCGAATATTTGCGTTACAAGAGCGATTTTTACTCGCCGGTCTGCGAACGTTTCGTTTCCAGCACGTTACACCGCAAAACATGATACGCTACACTAAAATCGACACCAGTAAAAAGCGCAAAAAGGAATACGATATAGATCGTGCGCAATTCTATACCCGCAAATTATTAGCGAGCAGCACGAGAACATATTACTTTACAATGGTCTCGATACAATGTAAACTTCATCGATTTTTTTCGTTTTTCCTTCCTCCTTCCCTTCGGGTATCGTCTTGGACGCTTGTCGAAGGCACGACGAGACTCCGATACGTCGGCTCCGTACGCGGAAAACGATCTCCTCGGCTAAGGATGGGTCAACCTCCAGTCGACTATAGTCTTTTCGCTCCTTCCTAAACTCTCGTTCGCTCCCGTGACGTCACTGGATCGTGTCACTAGGTCAGAACCTGGATACGTGGTCCGCTGTTTGTTCAATGTACCGGGTGTGCAACGTGCTAACGCAAATTGCATTACCCGGAGTGAAACTTGCGCGAATTGTACACAACTGTTCGACGCGTTACGTTTCAGCGACAATAGCGAGTCATTTTGCGAGGAATTAGCGAAATCCAGAGGCTAAAAACTCTGTTTGTTTGGTGAATAAATTGCAGGAAGAGATTACTATTGGAATCGAAATGAAAATTGTCAGCCAAAAAATT
>KQ435816.1:1112791-1126061 GCA_001276565.1 Melipona quadrifasciata
CACATTCATTTTTGATCAAAATGTTAATTTTTGAAGAAATTAATGAAATTATTTAGGGAACGTCTGGAAAATGAATTTTTTTCCACGGAAGAAATTATTTTTGGGATTGTAACTGAAAAATTGTAATTATCTAGAGACTTTTATATTGAATGATTAATTCAACTTCATGAGAAAAAATATCTTCTAAACACAGAGAGAAAGACAAAGAGAGAGCGCCCGTAATTCTACCTTCGTCAAAACGAAGAATTTATTTATACATCGAGTTGAGAGAAAGGAAGACAAACATTTTTGTTCAACGTTGTTCTTTGCTCGTTGATTTAGCCATTGTAGGATGGAACAGCCGTCGAACGAAACAATCGAGAGGTTTAAATTCGAGAGCGAACAGAACCTCGGTAGAGAATTGGCAGTGCAACGAAGCTGCTTCAATGATAGTAAACGTCGCGACGCTCGATTCAAGTGAAATTTCACCCGAAGCATCGCTGCAATGGAGACATTGTTCTTGTATCATTTGACCATCCGGCGAGTGACGCAAAGTGAATACAATCACGATAAAAAGAAAAAAAAAAAAAAAAGAACACGCAAAATGATATTCTACGTAGTACTACGTAGCGAGAGAAACGAAAAACGTTGCAATCGTTAAAAAGCGAACAAAGATAGTGATTTTGGAACGGATGAAAATTTCACTGAATCGTCTTTGGACTTGGTTGAATATCGTAATTTCTCGTTCTCTTGAATTCTATTTAATTGTGCAACGTGCAATTCACATCTGTGCAATTCATTTAGATTTTCCCTGGCACTATTTTCAATTATTTACCATATTCTGTCCATCTTATTTATCTCAATTGTATATACGTACGTTTCATGAGATGATTCTGATTTTTTAATACGAATATTAAGTCACGTGGGACGTATTCTTTAAAAATCTCTCGTTATACAATTGCACATTGTCCAAGCTGTCTTCTTTTCGCCTCAGATCGTACAATCGACCACTATCGCATACCGATTACAAATCTGCAATTGACAACACTATCGTTGTTCTTTACGCCGACGTCCATTTATCGCGTTTAACGTTTACAAAACCAGTTGTGTTGTGTCTCGCAGCACTGGTACAGTCGTGCAAACACGTAGACGTGACACGCAGAACTATAAGCACGACAAAGAGACGTATGTGTATTATCCACCGTTCTTTATTTTTAAACATACCGAGAGACCCGTCTGCGAGTCGTATCGCGTACTTTCATACACACTGGGTCCATTAAAATCGACGCGAGATTTCCAAACGAACATCGGCGTAAACCGCGGAAGAGTATAAAGCGCGAATGCTACGAGTATTGAACGAAATAATGGAAAATTCTTTATTTAATATCGTGCCATCGCCATCGATGCCTAATTACGTGAATCTTGTATCATACTTAACAGGATGTTACACCAAAAAACTTTGTGCAAAAAGTCTCTCAACAAGTGCCTTTAGAGGAATTAAATATAAATTGAAGATTGAATGACAACAAATTCCTTGCTTGCATTAAATCTATAAAAAACGTCGGTTTTTTAAAAATCCGCTGTTTACTTGCAAGCAACGTTCCCCAACCGGTGTGCACTTACTCGAACGCAGCCGGTGTCGACGGGTGTGTCACTGGATATAACGCGCACGAAAAAAATTATATTCGTCCGATTAACCCCTTTTACGCGTCGCCCTCGCCGTACGCAGCGTTAAGATAAAGGTTAAAGTTTATCGAGTCTTTTGCAACCTCGACGATTTACCGCGATCGTTAATTTCTTCCGCAACGTTACACCCTTGTGCAAGACAAATTTTTTCCATGATCCGCGTACGCCGGTCTCCACTCGCCGCGACAACGTTCACCTGCGCCTTTGATCACCGCGCTTTTTTTCCCCCCGTCGTGTTTTCTGCGATAAAGTCGCTCGAGGATCTCACGGAACAAGTCTCCCCCCGCGACCCCTCACGCCGACAACACCGATTTCCACCGATAATTCAACGCTCGTCGCGCTTTTTCCTTCCTTTTCCTTTTTCTTTTTTTCTTTTTTTCCTTTGCGAAAGTTGCGCGAGGCGAGCGAGATGGGCAACAAATCACGCAAAGTCGGTGAATCGATCGTAAATTATTCGACGTCGCGTAGCCGACCGTCTTGCGCTTTTTGCGAAATTAAAACCGATGAAAGTGAAACCGCCTCCGCTGGGTTTTTCAATCGTTCGAGCAAAGGATCCTTCCTTGAGATCCGAGTCGTTGCGATTTGTTTCTCTGTAGAATTGTCACGATCGAGTTTGCTTGAAAACCGTTCAGACCGTACAACATTTCGTTTCAAGTATCAGAACGTTTGGATCTTCTCGTTTAATAATTTATCGCCTGATAAATTACTTTCGAAAGATACAGAAATATGTTGTGTTCTGTTTTCTAATCCAAATTTTGCATTAATTTCCTTCGATTCTTTATAATTTGAAGAAATTGTAAAGGTAAGTTTGATGAATATCCATCAAACGTCGCTCTTACACTTTGATTAAAACTTCGATCGCTTCGTCAGAAATATGCGGTACACGCAATAACTATTAATCATTTTTCATACTGTTATAGTTGCGTTGCCAGCGTGCCGTATATTCTCGCGGGAGTTTCATTGTGTTTGATTGGAGGCGCGGAACCGGTCGTGTCGTCAAAAGGAAAAAGAATAATTGTCGAAAGAAAATACGTGCAAACGATGATTAATGGGCGAACATTCGATGATACGATAACCAAGTTTATCGTTCGATCTTTCCCACGGGCATGCAGATCATGTCGGTCGGACTTTTGGCCTTGCCACGTGTTCCTTCAAACTCGGTGCAAATTTCATTTCTCGTCTTCGGTTCGATTTCAGAGTTAACGACGTTATTGCTCGGGGAATTAGTGTGACAGCTTTTACGAGAAAACCGCAGACGCGATTGCTGTCGAACGATCGTTGTCTTTTCGAACGATGTACCAAACAAGTGTAGGAGATTGATTTAAAACCAAGCTCGATAAATCACATTCTTCTTCCTTTTTCTAATGCGCACGTGGCGTAAATAATATTTATTTTTGCTAACGTGATAGCGAAAATTTACAAAAAAGAATATTTAATTTATTTGTCGAAAGTTTGGTTTCAGTATGTGACTATCTTCGGTGTTATCTTTAAAACTACACTTGGCAAATGCGGTGTAAAATTTTAAACACGTTTCATTTCTCCGTTTTTTATTACCAGTACGATTAATCGTACAGTATTATTAATTGAATGAATTAAATTTTCAGAAATATTGATTAACATCTACAAACTTTTTCTCTCACACTTTATGCGCGAATTAAATTTTTTGAAATATTGATTAACATCTACAAACTTTTTCTCTCACACTTTATGCAACTTAGATTGAAATCAGCACTGCGTAGCACGTTTATAATGTTATTCATCAGCTATAAAATAAATCACGAAATATCATACGAACCATTTGTAACACTTTAGAGTGTCAACGTAGTCATAATTCAGATACATATCAGCAACGTTTTACCATATCATGACTTTCTCTCTGTCGTCCAATCGATGTTTTATTTCATCGTCATTTTGTTTAACAATGCCCAAAAATGTCGAAACCACTTGTATCTGTCAATTATCAAATGATCCATCGTTGCGAAACTAGTAGCGAAAGCGGCAAATTGGATTAAAATTTCTCTTTTAAATAATTTGCAATTTGTACTAAAATTTCAATTGTTATCAAACCAGTTCATGTCGTACAAGAGTACTTATCAATAGTGCAGAGCTGCAATTTGTAAAGTTTCATTATTAATTAAAGACTTAAATTATTTGTGCATATATTGGAAATTTAAGTGAGCAAAAATACGCAAGATGTAAATAATGGAAACGTTTAAAATAAAGTACTTCGCTTCACAAAATTGTTTGACCATTCCGAATAATTGAACCAACGTCGTTATTAAAACTCGAACGAGTTTAGACTTTCAACTAAATTCGAATAATCACACCAACGACTCGACTACCCCATCTGGCGCAAAATCCTAAAATTATCAGAGAACTGCCTCTACGTAAATCTACAGCAAAATTCCATAACCTACGCTCATCGGTAAATCATTGAACGCAGGAAGGTAGTCAAATTCCCGTGGTTACCCTCGAAAATTCCTCTGGTAAAACCTGCTCCCGCGGGCAGGCATCGATGATTACATCTTCCCAGGAAGTCGATTTGCATTGCAGATTCGGGGAAAGAGGGGATAGGCGAGGGTACGCGAGAGTGGTTGGTCGCGCGGAGGATCGTCGTCGTCGAAATGGCGCGGCCGATCAACACCGACGAAAACGTCCGAGCAGATGAAAACGAACCGTCCTCAGCCCTGCTAGAAGGAATATTACATCTCGCCAGCCGCGTGATTTATCGTCGGATTTATTCCCGCGTTTCGTGCCTCGTGCTCGTAATGGTCAATAACGCGACGATGATGCGCGCAATTATCTCGCCGCGTTGGCGAGAGTGTGCGCCGCTTCCGAAGAACAAGCACCAAAGGGCAAAACGAGCAAAAACGAGCCCGGGAACAGACCTCGCTGCGGTCGCAGCACCACTGACCTTGGTCTCCACCGCGTCGCAGCCGATCCGACTGCAGAAATTCCCCGCGCCTTCGATCCCTCTCGCGCGTACACCTTCCGATGCGAATTGCTCGACTAAATTGCGCACCAGTCATCGATGCTTCTTTACGCACCGCCGGTCCCGTGTTCCGCCGTCGGCGAAACCACTTTCCGATTCACCGATATACGCGAGAATTACGCAGCGATGTACAACAACCGTTGATCCCTTGGATCCGGTGAATCCGCCAATTTGAAAATTGGTGGATTTTGGATAATCGGTTTTTGAAACGAGGTTCAAGAGACGCGGAGGAGTTTGCACTTTATACTTGGTTTGTCGTGGTTTGTCGTGGTTTACCGTGGACTGGAATTAGAGTTTAGTAAGTATTAAATTGAAACACTGAAGACATTATTTGAAATGATAATACACGATGCGGTAAAAAATTGTTTTCTCGAGTTAAGAAATTGAAACGATATTCTAAAGTTTACGTGAATCGAAACCAAAAGAAATTTTCTGTTAGGAAATAACATGTACTATATTATATGTTAAGTTGTAACGAGGAAATAAGGAATGCTTGAACTTTTAAAGGAACTTTCACAACAATTCTTGTAAAGATTTTCTTCCCGAGCTTCTCGGTTACTCACCTTATCTCCCTTAACCACAACTATTCACGTAAGAAATCAGTCGAGTACCCCTGATATCGTAACAGTTTTAACGGACTTTATTTGACCTCTAGCCTCGCCAATAAGGATAAAACTCGGAGAGCAGCAACTTAAACAAGATTGACTTAATAGGTTTACAATTAAGAAAGTTCCAACTCGTCTGAAAACTTCTTAACCTAATACTTCCAGGAACACATTATCCGCGAAACGACATTAAAAAAAAAGCCTGGTTTTATCCTCCTTTTAAACCCAATCTCTTAGCCGTATCATATCAATCAACTTTAACAGCTCGCTAAAACCTCAAGAGAAATCTCGATGTCCAATCGCTCTCCCCCCCCCCTTTTATAACAGGTATCCTATGTTCGATATAAATCAGTATGAGATCCATATTACGTTTATACATCATATTCGAATGTTTCTGCTTTTACATCACATCGATCAGCTTTAACAGCACACTTAAACATTAAAAGAAACGTCCATTTCCTTTTTTCCGCCTCTATAACTCGAATCCTGCGTTCGACGCGAACCATTATGAGAATCAACCATACACATTACGTATCTTATGTATTTTATATATTCGAATATTTCTACCTTTGCATCATATCGATCAGCACGCTCAAATATTAAGAGAAACTTCAACGTCGAACGTCCAGTCATTTTTGTCTCTTTTATAATTTAAATCCTGCGTTCGATGCAAACCACTGCGAGATCCGACCATATTACGTATTTCTCTCTCGTACTTTATGTATCATATTCGAATATTTCTGCCTTTTTTCTTACATCACATCAATCAGCTCTGAGAGTTCAAACACGAAGAGAAACTTCAATATCGAACGTCTAGTCTTTTTTCCTCTTCTTTACGACTCGAATCCTACGCTCAATGCGAACCATTATGAAATCTGGCCATGTTACGTATTTCATGCTCTATATATCATATTTGAATATTTCTGCTTTTTTCGCATTATATAGATCATTTTTAACGCGAGAAGAAACTTTAATATCGAGTATCTAATCATTTTTCCTCCTCTTTATGACTCGAATCCTGCATTCGATGCGAATCACTATGAAATTCAACCATGTTACGTATTTCATATTCTATATATTTATCATATTTCTGCTTTTTTCGCATTATATAGATCAGTTTTAACGCGAGAAGAAACTTTAATATCGAACGTCTAGTCATCTCCCCCTCCTTCATGATTCGAACCCTGCATCCTATGAAATTCGCATTTACGTTCGAATGTTTCTGCTGGTTCGCGAAAGATTCGCAGACACGAATTTTCGACGGGCAACATTCCGATCGTTATACGCGGTCAACGTGGCACCCGACATTGAACCAGTGCGATGCTGCAATGCAGGTGGATCAGCTCCGGTGCAGCTGGAAAATGCGTAGGCAGTCGGAGGCTGGAGCCACCGTCTACCGCAAATCTCTCGTGGCTCCCGCAGATGTTATCTTCCACCGCAAGATATCCGACGATTCTACGTCTTCCTTTATGCGTGAGCTAGCTCGCAAGAAATCATCTCGCTCGCGTGGAACAAGAAGGCAGCAGTAAGAAGAAGAAAAAGGAAAGACGCGCAGGACTGAGTGTCACCGGGACCCAAGAGCACACATAGAGAGAGAGAGAGAGAGAGAGAGAGAGAGAGAGAGAGAGAGAGAGAGAAGAGCACGTCGCGTTTCACAACCCTTTGTTCCGTGCGATGCCGGATACTCGAGCGTTGGAATATTTTTCTGACGGTGAATAATTCATCGTGACAAATGGGACGGTTGCACGCGGCTCAACGTCGCGTTGGCTTTTGCTCGCTTTTCTAATCCGCTTTTTGTTACGTATCAATTCGAGCATTACACATCCTCGCGAGGATCGTAGGATCCATCGGCGGCCCATGTTGGATTTCAACAGCAAACTGCTGGAACGTTGTTAGACAGCTTCTTTAACAGGTGAAGGATCATTTCGGTGGCGTGTTTGCGGTCCTCGGAGTGATTGGACCCTTTCCTGACGTGATTTAAGTGGCTCGTTAGGTTTTATTGGGTATTATTTGTCTCAGAATATTGAGATTATAGATGATTCGTAGTTGATACTTCATGAGTGCAATCTTTTTATCTCCTCGAAGAGGAAACTTTTAGCTAGAGTCAACTAGAATTGTTCTTACGTGGTTATCAAACTAGGATCATTTATTTGTCACTTATAAATGAATTTAATCATTCACTCGTCTCATTTAAAATCAACTGTTAACATTTAATAACATTAAATAACAAAGAATACGGCAAAATTTTTCATTTCCAATTTACAAAATATCCAAAATCTGTTCGTTCGATCCGTCCATTGCGCGAAACTTTTAGAAATATCCGACAGAAATATCGTGGAAACGTTTAACATATCCACGAATTAGATATGTATGGATCAGCGTGCCCTAATGGAGTAAAATGAAATTGAATTCGGTAGTTCGGAACGTTGGAACCAATTTTCCAAGGACGATCACGAATCACGGCAGTTCCGAGCAGTTTCCCTCTAATCCACGATTTCAATTTCGTCGAGAGACAGACGAACGTACAATTTAAATCAGGCTCGCGGCAAAAGTTTGATCAATGAAATAAAAGTTTGATCGCAATCAAAGCAGTACCAACGTGGAGGAAGAACGACTCAACAGCCTGTATTCAACAAGCTGTTCTTTCGTCGATAATCCGTTGTTCTTTTTATAGAAACTTTAATAACAAGAATATCGGATTGGAGGAAAGAATAAAAATCGAAGTTGTTGAAGTCTGCCCCATCAATATCGGCCACTTCTCGCGATGATTTCATATTTGTAAGTGTCTGAATGTCGTATGTACGATATTTTTGAGATTGAAATCACCGTTTTGGCATTTATTTTTTTGAAGGTGAGTGTAAAAATGTCGATAAAAGGGAGGCTTTTGCATTCGGGATTAATGAAGTATTTAAAAATTAAAAATACACTTCGTGAACGTGCGACTAATCTGACCGAAATTATCGGAATACGAAAGTTATTATTATCGCAAGATAATCAATTATATTTGTGATTAATAAAAAAGTGTCGTATACTCGAAATAAATTCAACTTATTTATAACCTGTATCAATCGATAAACTCCACGCTATTCTTCAATAAATACATTGCCTCTCGTACATCAATTAATAGCTTATCGATTTTTATTTTAGAAGAATGAGAGTAATATACAAATGCTACAAAAACTTGAAATATCTACTAGAGATAGGTAGTGAGACAATCATGCAGGTTACAAATCTGATTCTATGGTTCATAAATCCCGAGTCTCAGCAGAAAACGCGAATCGGTTTAAACATCTCGTTTCCTTCAAAAAAAAAAAAAAAAGAAAAAACTGCACGATTTGTAGCCCAGTACGATTCGTCTCACAAAGGCCCAGAAATGACGACGATTTTTCTGCCATAAAATTTTATCGATGTGCAAACATTTGAACCGATAGAAAACAAATTACAGGCGCGATCGCTCAGTACCAGACAAAGCCACTCCTACTCGAGGTTTAGCCCACGCCCCCTCGCGACTCATGTGACCCAAATCAACCAATCGCTAATTTTCGTTGCATCAGCGTTGCACCTGAAGAGGCCCCCTAAAATCACTTTCAGTGTCGTCTCTGTAACGCGAATTGAAGAAACACGAAGAAAATCATGAAAACTCTTTAAGAAACGCAGAATGCGACCTACTTTAAGAAGAAAAGCATCGGAGAAGCGGTAAACGAGAGAAAAAGAAAAAGCAACCACGGACAGGTACACGATCTCAGAAGCAGGTAGAAAAGATTAATAGGTAAAAGATCGACAGAGAGACAATGGGCTCGGCGTGCTCGACATTAAATCACTAGTAATTACGAGCAGCGCCGTGGGCATTGTCTCCTACTTACGCGCGCCTGCATTATCAGGCATCTATTCATTGCCGCGGCGTAATTGCGCGTGTAAACGCTCGGTGCCGCGAGCGCGCGCGTCACTCTCTCTGTACTTTCAGTCCCTTTATTATCCGGATGCGAAATCGATCGACAGAGAGTGACACACACACACGTGCTGGTTGCACGATGATCGCTCCTCGCCCCATAATTTCCAAAGCACGAGCACGTTCGCTGGCGCGCTGGTTCCACGGGAACGCGTGACTCACGACCTACATTCGTCTCAGCGAGAACCCGTGACACCTTTTGCACCCGCGAGTCCGACGTTTATTGCTCGTAAAACAGAGCCTTTCCGAGAGCCTTTCGCGTTCCCGGGATCTCGAGATCAATCGCGGACTCGAGAGAGCCCGAACCGACGCTCGAACGTAATAACGTAATAAACGTGAAACTCGATCGCCCGTTTCGGTCCTCGGTTTTCCTTTCGCTTCGATTTTTCATTTTTTTTTTTCTCTTTTTTTCGGGGAAATTGGAGTCGGAGGAGATCCGACTCCAATTTAATTTATCGGACGGCTGAAACAACACGGTTTGCGCAGATGAGTTTTCATGCTTTCGTAAAGCTTTGAGCGCGACACAAGCGCGCAGTACAAGAATACATGAACAAAGGAAAGAGATATAATTGTCGAAAATATTCGATCGTGTATGTTTTCTCGTTGACGTATTTGATGAAAGAAAAGACAGACAAAAGAGTGGCAGCTATTTTTTCCCTTTCGCGTAAATTTTTGACAACGGGTTCTGATATTTAATTTGTTAGGTTACAAGTCAGATAAAGAGGAGCAAGTACACACAGTGTATATAACGAGAAGTAAAATATATTATATTATTGCTACATGTGTATGTCTTTATAGTTGTTTTTATTATTTATGAAAGACAGTAACTGATTTATTTATCTAGTTAATTTTTCACGAATTTAATTGAACTCGAACGTTGTTACTACAAACCAGCCAAAACTGGCAATGCAGGCACATTTGAAAGCTACGCGCAGCCTTTATTTAGTCTGCAGAGTTTTACAATAAAAAGGAAAAGAAAAAGAAAACGGTATGATGGAAACACATTGCTTACTGATGTTTTACTGCGACTCGAAGAATGCACACGTGTTGTACACGGTAAAGGAAAAACTGTGTTGAACACGAACGCAGTAATAATTATATGGATGTTAAAATCTTTGCGTACTTTTCGAAGCATCAACAGGGATATATAGAAAATTAATGTTAACGGTAGTACAAAAAAATACGCGTTCCAAATATTTATACCGCGATCTAACACAGATTAAACACCCATAATTTCGTACTTCGAATTTCTCTTTGCATGTGTTTCTCTTTGTGCGTGTGTACTCCAGCTCTCACGGTTATTTCAGCAATTTCTGGAATTTTGCATATTACGAACGCAAGACCAACTATGTTAGCACGTAACAAAGTGCAAAGATGCTTCAAGCGTTACATTCTGCAATCTTCAACAACCCTTTTCTTAACAAGCAAATTCGATCTCGACACACCCGATATATATATATATATATATATATATATCGGGTGTGTCGAGATCGAATTTGCTTGTTAAGAAAAGGGTTGTTGAAGATTGCAGAATGTAAGAGGAACGAGGGGAAAAAGCACTATCGCGACAAGCGTACCCTTCGAGAGTTTCGCAATCGGTTCGCAGCCGATTGGTCGTCCCATCTATCCCAGGGAACAAACAACGCGCACCGTTGTCTCTCTATCCTCCCGAGTGTTCTCGTGGAACGCGTGCAAGGATATGTAGGTGGTTAGCCGAGCGGCTGGCGGTGTATCAGGAGAGCAGACAGGTAGAAAGGAAGTGGGACAAGACGGAACGAAGAAAGGAGGGCCATAAGCGAGAGCAAACAAGAGAGGAGCGAGAGATGGGTGGCGAGAGAGGACGAAAGGGGGCGAAACGAGGAAACGCGAGGAAGAGAGAGAGAGAGAGAGAGAGAGAGAGAGAGAGAGAGAGAGAGAGAGAGAGAGAGAGAAAGAGAGGGAAGAAGAATGGTGGGGTTGGTACGAGGCGAGTTGGTTCAAGCACGTGGGGCCTACTCCGCGGTTGTCTCGTTCAGTAGTGCTCTCTCGGTTGCCTTCGAACGATTTCGCACCGAATGTCCATCGAGCCTTCCCGACGTTATTCGGCGCAGCAGCAGCACGTCCCGACAAACCTAGTCAACCGATTCAAATCGCTGAGAATGTGACCCACTCGTTCGTCATGCGGCTGTTGTTTTCTACACTCGGGCTACGCAATCGTCAACGCAATCGAAGATCGAAGATCGCTGGTCCAGCGATGGCCTGCTGCGCACCGAAAATCCTTCTGATCTGCACGTTCCTCCTTGCCTTGCCGGTCACGATCGTCTCGAACGAACGCACGATCAACGATTACCGAGACTTCGCTAATCACAAACTCATCTGGCCGGTCTGGCCGTACCGCGAGAAACCTCCTCACGCTCGTCACGATCGCGACGGCAGGACAGGTTTCCAACAGGCCACAACCGGAGTCAACAATTGGAACGGCCGGAACGAGCCGTTCCCCGAAAGAAGCAGCTCGACGATCGCGCCGCTGTTAACCGGCGGATTCAGGCATCGCGTGGAGCATCGCGTGGAGCAACGGATTTCGAAACCGGAGAAATTCAGCGCGGTCGCCGTGGCGGAGTACGCCGGTGCCAGAGCCGTTGCTCAAGCCAGTTATCACAACAATCATCGTCACCAGCCGAGGGAAGCGGTCACGCAGAACTACCAGCATCACACGACCACTCCGGCTACTTATACCAGGCATCATCCTGGGTGAGTGAGGTCTCTTTGAAACTTTGTTCGAGAGTTTACGGTTTATGATTCTAATTTTTGTTTGCTGCGTTTGGAAATATACGCGAGTAGATATTTCGACTGCGATCTCAATTTGAATTTTAACATCGCTCGTACGAATTTGAGATAATTGTAGAATCGTCTCGATATTCTTGAAATTTAAATTTTGAGCTGCGATTTTATTCGAGCAATATTTCATATTTGGCGTGAAGCTCAAATAGTATAATACCACGAGTGTGATACGTTCGTGTCCTTCAATCGTATCTGAAATCGTATCTAAAGTCCTTTTACGTACCGATAAATAATTGAAGTGACGAACGCGAGAGATTGACGGTTCCAGCTCGATCATTTCGCACCCTTGTTCGATTCATCGACGTTAATAACGCTCGGCTCGTTCGAAGTGTCTTTTCTTTTCGCTGCATCGTACGATGTTCCAGCGATTCGAAGACCAAAAGGATCTCACTTCCAATCTAGATGTCGATAATGCGTCGAACGATCACTCTTTACTCGCGTATTCAACGAAGCAAATTAAAAATGAAACACTACAAAATGAGTGCTTGAATCCGAGTACGTTTTTTACAATTATAACTATCCTGTTTATCGTGCAAGTTGACTTTTGATTGAGGCACTTCTTAATTTTATCGTCGTGTCGTTTGTATTAAAAGTCTGTTAAAATTTATACCTACAAGGATGAAACCGAATTAACGACACAACGAAGAACGAAAGTCTTCTATGTAACGAACGAAAGTGCATTCTATAACAAGAACATTGAAATAAAATTTCGTTGAATAATTTGTGCACGTTAAGGAAATTAATCAGCAGCTATTTTGAAGATGAAAATACCCACAAAATATTGACGTCATTTATATTCTTGAGACTACAGGGACAAATTTTTATACCACGAAATGATTGTTACTTTACAGGCTTTGTATGTTTCTTACAACAACAGCAGAGTTACGTGCTATTAAAGATATTGGAAAGTAGGTAAAAGAATTGCATTTCTGCAATCTCGTTACCTCACAAAAACACCGCTGTTGAAGAAAAGAAAGTTCGCGGAGAACGATAACGAAATTTCACACGAAAATCGACCAATTAAAGTCGAAAAGCCGCCTCGGCCTTGAGCAAGTGAACTAAGTACGTGCACATTCGCGATTCACCGTCTGCCCGATGCAGTAAAGTCGGTACTTTCCCGCGCTTCCTTCTGCTTCCGTGCTAAAATAAGATTAACGCGAAGAACACGGATGTAAATCGAAGCCAACATCGGACAATCTACGCTTGCATATGCAAGCTGTGCTTCCAACAGCGAATACC
>KQ435816.1:1154275-1180761 GCA_001276565.1 Melipona quadrifasciata
GTTCATTTGTTTCAGCTTGTTCATCTTCTGTTGTTTGTGCATTTTTTTTTATTGTTTTAGCATCAACAACTTGAAACAAAAGTAATACATATCTAGTTGGAATTGTTATATAACAATAATGACATATTAAGAATTAATGTGTCCTACCTGTAGCAATTTTTGATATTTCACTCATTTCAATGTCCGTTGCTCCATTCTTATCAATACCTAATGTCTTTTTCAATCTTTCTAATTCTTTTGCTCCATAACGTACTCTTTTGATTGCTTTACACTTTCTCCTCCATTTACTACGCAATGATTTTGCCATTTCGTTTTTATATATTTGAACTATGTTTGTCTACAATTATTTTGAAAAATGCATTAAATGAGTACTAAGTATAGAATTATAATCCTATTTATTAAAATAAAACAAACAACAACTTGTTTTCAATCGTGAACATAAAAATGTTAAAAATGTAAAACCAAATAAACATAAAATGAAATTAAAATAAAATTTGAAAGACTATTTAATAGTAATATAATTTCAAACTATCGACTAACTAAAAGGACCAGAAGTAGTTTGGAAATATAAATTTAGATATAGTTAATTATTCATTACTTACTTTAAGTTTAAGTTCTTTAAATATCCTTATCAAATTAATTAGTTAATCAAAATCTGCAGCACGTGGAGCACGTAACTGATTCTCAACAATGAGACTTAACCTCATATGTATTAACAGTTAAGTGGCGTCCTCTACAGGTCGATAGTATAAAATATACCATGGTGTCACGCCGGGGTTATCGTTACAACGAAAAAAATAAAAATGTCACTGAGTGCACCTTCTATATATCCCGGAATCGAAGACTGTTCGTACTCTCTTCGATCGATTACGCGCTGACTTTAAACGTGATTTTGAGTAATTTAGAAATATAATGTCTTTGAATTTAATGTCTTTGTATTTATATGTCTATTTGGTCCTGTTGATCGCCAGTCGACGTTTCCCTTAGGAAACGGACAATAAATAATCGATTACACGCAACGGTTGTTAACGCTTTAAACTCGCGCAATGCCGTGACAATGGTTCGGTACTAAATCTGCACAAATAATATATTATTATTCTTAAAGAATCACTCGAATTTCGCGGAGGAACTCGGAATGGCGTATATTGCGACGTACGATGTTCCGACGCGTGATTTGAGAGGAAACGAAAGTTTTTGGAATAATATTAAAATGTTTAAAGACTTTAGCTTTCCGACGGTAAGAAGAGGTTTAACGAAAATGAACTTTACTCTTCAAATGCTTCTTAGATACTTTTTTATTCAGGGCTTGGGGGCAGCTTTTATACGATTGGATTCTATTGTTTAAAATTCCTATTGAGTGATGTGGTGGATTATCTGGATGCAGCTGTTTTAAACCGGATGTCGTGGAGATAACTGGCCTGTTCACAATGGTTTAGATATGAAATAGACCTCAATGCATTTTTCAGTTCTATGTTTCGGGAAATATCATTTCCAGTATTACCGATTCTGTATAGAATAAGCACAGTCATAGACGAGGTATATCAATAGATCGACGACTTCGTGTCCAATGCACTGAAATACCGACATAGTAAAAAATCAGTGGTTCTTTAGCGCACTCTACGCTTAATAACGGTAAGTTGGGGAACTACATTAAATAAAACGATTGAATTTGACCAAGTAATGCGTCAGAAATACGGTTTTTAAAATTCATAGTTGTCAATACCGAAAAGTGAAGCTAGTAACTAACCGAAATCATTCTGCTATATATCAGAAAAAGTTCTATCCATGTTTTATGGTATTACGATGGCTTTTTTTCATATAGTAAATTAAAATTCTAAATCTATTAATAAAATATTAAAGAACCTATCAGCTCAAATAAATTTTACCAAAAATTCGAAAGTCATATAATATGAAAGAAATTAAAGAGGAGAAGAAAGAACAACCCTCTCATTTACAAATATAATCACTGTAGAAGAAATAATTAATCCTAAACTTTCTAAAATATTCTTGTTCGAAAAATGCACAAATTCGGATGAAATATTTTCGATATATTTAAAAAATGAGTTACTCATATATCAAAACTACCCATTATTTATTTTTCATTAATCTAATGGATATGTACATTTACACAAACATCTAACCGAGATCGCATCCGATCAACTCGTATTACTTTCAATATAATTAATAATCTTATCAATTATATAATTAACTGTTTATAATAATAATTAACTGTTATAATAATGCAATTAGTAATTACATATTAAATAATACCGAATGTCCTAAATCTTCAGTGTACATATCTCTGTATATTCTGTAACTAATACTGTAAGCTAATGTATCTGAAACAAACTTATGTATTGGATTAGTATTATAATTTAAATAAAAAGACCTACAATGAAGATATAAGATCAAGAAAATGATTAAAAAAAATAAACTCTGACAACGAACAATTATTATTATTAATTCCAATAACAATAAATTGGATAACGTATATTTCAAAATAAACTAATAATATCGATTTAATTATTTTGTAGAAAGAGTTTCAAATCTTCATTATAATATTTAGATATTTTATTGCAATACCTTTCTCATTTCATTTTGTATATGGCACATGAAATCATTTACATTTTCATATATGTAAATATATTAAATTTATGATAAAATTCTGCATTCTAAAACTCGTAACAAAATTATAGTTAATAAAAAATATATATTTTTTTTTAGCAGTATTTTCAATAATGAACGCAGTAGCAAGGGATGCTGAAAATAGCCAGAAGGGCTATTGAAAAAGAAATATCGAGATAGTAGCTAGAAAGGTTAATAAAAAACATTTCCTACACAATACAGTAACCAGAAGGGTTACTGTATAATTATTTAAATTACGAACCCGAGCAACAAATCGTATCTTGTTTCGCAACACTAACTCACTAACACTACTAATTATGAAATAAAGAATTTTCAAAATCAAACGTGAAGAGTGCTTCGTATTTAAAACTCCCGAAAATAGGTACGCAACGCTATTAATCTACGCACTCATACTTAAAATGTGCAACACTATATTTGCGACGAGTCCAATGCAATCAATCTTGGAGGTTGCTGATGAATAACCACCTCTGTATAGCTCTTGTAGCTGCATCGCGTGATTCAGAAGCAGAAACGTGAATTCTTCCACGAATTCAATGGAAAAATTTGGGCATTTTATAAACGCTACGCTACCTCAAGAAACGCGATCATTCATTATCGCAACACTAAGAGGAAAACTAATCGCGATGAAATAATGACGCAAGATTAACTCTAAAACTAAATTCAATGAAAATTATTATGAACAATACAAAACTGTACGAACAGAAAGTTATTTTCAACACTTTAATACTCTAAAATTAATTAAAAGCAATAACTCTATGATTTAATTTAAAACAATAGAAAGTAAGATAAATTTTACTCAATATAGAAGTATAAAAAAATTGTAACATGTGTTACATTATATGTATTTACAAGAAGATTTCGAAAAATTGTAAAAACTGTAAGTATTTATAGCATTCTTTATTTACGATACTTATACACAATATATTAAACATATACAATTCAATATAAATTTTACGATACTATTATTCATAACCTAATTAACTTTCTAATTACAACAATAAATTTTCTAGCAATTATTTTACTGTTTTCGTAAGAAATTAAACTGTTTGTAAAGTCGTAGAAAGAAAAGTTTGAAATACTTACAATCGTTTGATTCTCTATGTTTCTTTTTTTCTTTTTGCATTGCCGATACAACTTCAAAAATATAGTATGTGAAATAACATTAGTAAATTAGCACGTTTTCTATATTGGTGTCAAGCTCCAGTTTCACTTGATCTTAAAGGCAAAAATGCGTTGGCGTCTTTTCATCGTTATCATGCTCTCAGTAGCAAACACTTTAATCGTGATAAATGCAGTTTTAAACGACACGCATGCAGGATTTATTTATCGATATATATGTAGCACGGTAATAAACCAGTTCTCTCAAGAGTACCGTATAAACGGAAACGTCGTTCAATTTCACGATTAACACTTTCTAAGTGATGACGTACATTCACCATTGCTATTTAGAAGTTTTGATCCACTTTTCAATCCACTTGTAACATATTTATATGTGTTTCATTTTCATGTAGTGATAATTCTGTCTACATCTAGTGAAATTTGCTCGTTGCGGCATCTAGTAATCGAATCACGTAGTTATCTATACAGAGAAATTTTTCGATGAAGTGAGATACTAATAACGATTGGCGCCAAGGGGATCACTTTTCAGTTGGCAGTGATTTGAATTGAGTCTCGCGTTGAGGTTATCTTGCTGAAAAATTATAAAGAAAATTCGAATTACGAAGAAATTAGGTAACTATATATATCTCTTATATATCTTTTATTTCTTAGAAAATAGAATAAAAAAAAAGTAAGTGCATTCGATTATCGACAAATTAAATGCAATTAGTTTAATTTCCTCGATGGTGGGAAAAGCATAGTATTTTGTAGTACTCGTGAAATTTCATAATATTTTATTTAAGAGAACATTAGTTTTAATCAAAATAAATTCACTTTTGTTATACCGTTCTTTTCTTTTTTTATAGATATGTTAGATATGACTCAATTATTAAAAGATAAAAATCAATTGCGTGCAGTGAGAAATTGCCGATGTACCGGCGAGGTATACAAGCCTACTATCATCAGAAGAACTCTTATCAGGGAGTGTCGGTGTTGTATAAAGGCACAAAGTGACTTGTTAATGTATAATAGCCTAAAGCGAGACTGAAGTGCTTCAGTGAATGTACGTGGGCCGAGAAAGACCAGTCTATTTTTTCGCATTGTTGGCGCAAGTAGTTTGTTAACGGTGGACGTCGGCGATGTCATCTTCAGACTTTAACGAGGAGTAAGTAATACGATCCCTCTAAGCAGCTTGCCCTGAATGATTTCCTCGCCACAAATTATGTATCAGGGGTTTGCGATCTTTCTCTTTCGTGATGTCTTGTTTGTCGATTGCGATGCACAGGAAAATTGGGCTCGTTAGGTCGGTTTATGATTTGGCACAGTAGGTCGGCATTGAAAACCTTGATCATGTCGCAAATTATACTTTTGCGTGATAAAAAGCATAGCTGTGATAAATGATATTCTATTTGTCTTTCTTTGAAGAATTTTCTGAAACAACTTTCTCTTCTTCCTTTATACGTGAAGTAGGTAGCATATTCATTATTACTTACTGATTGAAATGTGACAGACTATGAAAGATTACAATTCATTTCCGATAAAATTCTTATTATTATCTTATTATGTGGAACGAAATTCTAAAACAGGGACAGCGTTTTTATAATACATTTTAAAGAAAACGTCTGCTCGTGTAATAACTTGAGTTTAATTTTGTGGCTATGTAAAAACGATATAATGAAACTTAATGCGACAAATAATCATTTCTGAATACGTAATCGATTCCACTTAACAGTAATCAATTTACAAGCAAAAAGTGAATGTATATGTACAAAAGCGATGGATATTTCAAGTAATGTTTGAACAAAATTAACACCACTTCTAACTATAACAGAAAATTCTTATTATTAATAATAATAATAATCATAGATAATGAATTAATTATAGATAATGAGTTTTCATTAAAGAAAGTTATCCCCCAATTAAATTATTCAAAAAGATTGATTAAAGAGTTTAACAATTATCGTACTATCCATGTATATGTGGTGTCTATGTATGTGCAATATGATTAAACGTTCGAGACTTAATGCCTGACAGTCAAAGTATGATTGCTAGGTTCAGTTCATCATCTATCATATTGCAAATGAAGGTAGTCATTTATAAAATTATACGGAAAAAGCTGCAGCTACAAATCAACGATCGAACAATTAATGATTAGTAGTAAATGCTAGGTACAAATTGCATTTTGAACAAATGAAGAGATGTTTAAAAATTACAGATGCAGAAGTATTATTTCTTGTGAAATTCTTCCTACGTTTGTACGAAATTTATTACTATTTTCTTTTTAAATTTTTTAGAAAATTTAGAAATTTTCCGAGTCAGTAATTCTTCGAATCCTCATTTCCTCTGAATTTTATAAAAATTTCAATTTTGTTAGAAACCTAAATTTTATTCTCTTTGAAGCTAGACAATTTCTATTTCAATTTCCATCAATTTTTCCCCAACTTCTTGTTGCAAATTAGATATTTTGCCGCAGCTTTCTCACTCCGTTTATTCCACTTCTCCGAATTCCCTAATGGCTCAGCAATTTCTTCAGCATCGTCGATTTTCATTCGTCGAAAAATCGTTCATACCGGATCGCCGAACCGCGAATAACGACAGGTTCGATGCACTTGAGTGCAACGGCCTTTGTCGTAATCGTAAATGCACTCTCTCCGTACGTTCGTGGTGGCTGTTGGCCCCTTTTTCCCGTGGAATCGCGAATCGTATCGCCGCTCTATCGCTTTCGGTCTCTGGTAACAATCGTCCTAAAAGAAGACAAACGCGCCAAGTTTCGCTGAACGCGCGAAACCTGGTTTCGTTTCTAGACTGTCGGTGCTTTCGTTTCAATCGGCTCTGTGAGAACGCGAACCGCGATATGGCACAAGGACATTATACTACACTGACCTCGTCTTCGTGTGACCCGAGCCGAGTGACTCGCAAAGCCTACGTAATATATTTCATACTAGACCGATGATGGAACTTCTTCCTTCTATGATCTGATTAATAAAACACGTTATCTGTTTCATGATGTCTTATAGGAGTGGCAATTCGAACGAGTGACGATGTGCCATGAGGAATTATTGTTCAATACCAAGTAGAGGAATGTATGTACGTGTTATCAGTTCCACAAAGGTGAAACAATTTTACGAATTTTATAAGGTCGTAGGTGCTTAACGTAAGATAAACTGGAAGACTACACAAAGGTGTGGCTAGTTTTAGCTTAACTTTCTTATTTAAACTTTATTGATTGCTGGAATGATAAATTCGTGTTGCGTAGTCATTGCGATTTTTGTGTTGAATTTAAGTGAAAGTTCGAGTTTTTCTTCGAATTTTAATTGAAGTTCCTTTTGGATCGAACCAGTAGTACTTTTATAAAAGGTTCTTGGAAAAATCTTAATGTGTTACAATATAAAAATAATTATATTAAGTAACAAGCCATGAAATGTTCAACATTTAATAACAACTTTTGCGCCATACTTTATTTTCCTTTCTGATATTCGAAGAATGTAGTTTTCAAGCGAACCCTTTTACTAGCTTGTCCGCTCGAAAAACAATGCGAGAGCCAATTAGACTCGTTTAAGCTGTAAACGTATATTATGCAATTAGCGGAAGGTGGTCATTGTATTTCATGAATAGTCTGCCATAACGATGAACTATTTTTCAAGGCGTCTTGAATAATAAGTACAATTCGTTTGAAGTATTAACAAATTGTTTGAACACTTGTGTTGAAAAAATATGCATTTAATTACAATGTTGTCTTGTCTATTTTCAGAAACGACAGTTTGCAGCATTGCTGGCTGGATGTACTAGAAGAAGTTAGCCTGTGGTAAGTTTGTTATATATCAATTTATTTATATGTGTCATTAACGACCTGATGCGAGACAAGATCTTGATAAGATAACGGAATGCATATTTTCAAGAATTGCGTACAAAGATAAGCAATAGATTACACTACGTTATCAAAGAGGAAGGGTCAATTGTGATTAATTTTGTACAATGTAGTTGCAGAAAATATGTTAGTATTCAATTATTTCCACAGTACCCGATTCGTCATTATTTTCGTCGTAGTATTTCTCTTTCCACTTCCTCGTGAAAACAGGAATACACTGGCTCTACTGACGAGTAGCTGTATTTCGTTAGTAGTGAATATCTAGCACAACGCTCCATGTATACAAAAACAGCTCGACATTCTTCGAAACGTTTCTGCTAACGCGTTCGCCTCTCGCATATTTATTTATATTGTGCAACTTTCACTGATAACGAGAGCGACATTCCAGAAGAAGCGATGTCTGCTGAATATTTAGAGGGCACACGGGATCCGTGTTGAAGTAGTCGGGCATATGGACAGTTACACGAGCGAATCGTTCTGCGAACGGGCGTGCATACGCTTTGGTTTTCTCGTCGTGGCAGCCTTGCCGCTGACATGCACAATTTTAACGACTCCTTTTGACACGAGTCTCGTCGCGCGCGGTGCGAATAATTAAGCGAAGCGTGGTTAACGACAGTGGCCTGCTCCTTTATTGAAATACACGGTGGCTGGCCCCCGGCGAGCAAAGAAGCTGAATCGTAATAGGATATTGTTCCCGACAGCGGTAAGTTTTTCTTCTTTTATTTGCATACCTTTCCTTTCAGAGCTATTGTATAATGGTCGTGTGGTATTGCGAGTTCGTGGCGAGTCGAAGGAGCAATTTTCATTGTGGTTGGATGTCCTTGCACGGATATACATATAACAGGAAATTGTTATCTTCTGAATTGGCGTGCGCAATTTTAGAAAAAACGGAAATTAGTTGATTCTGTTCTGGGAGAACGCGCATCGTTAGCTTTTCTTGTTGTTAAACCAATATAGTAATACAGAACAGCGAGTGATTTCTTAAAAAGTCTCGTTTCATTCTTGATTTCCCGAGTGAAAAATCATTTGTTATGCAGCGGTCATTCTATTCCAGTGATATAAGAATCCAACAAAAACTGTATTGATAATTATGTTGTTATATGTTAAATAATTTTTTCGTCGATATTTTAAGAAAGTAGGTCGCAACGATTATCGATAAAGTATAGGTAACGCGATAGATGCAATTAGAAACTTCCTGCCAATGCACATATCTTTAAATTATCGATAACACCATCTAAAGCAAGTGCAAACTAAATAAGAATGTCTGAACCTCTCTGAATCTCTTGAGAATTCTTGTTTGAATTTAATCTTAAATAAGTAAGCCTTTTTTTTTGAGCCTTTCAGATGTAATAGCTTATAGTTTATGATCTTTCAGATGTAATAGCTCGTACACATGCACTAAATTAATAGTTCGTATTTACTCTCGTCAACATTACGCGCAGTATGTATTCTAAACTGAATTGCACTTTGCGTTTCAGTTTGCCCGTAGTACACCGCGAGTCTATTAGAGCAAAGTGCAATGCTCCAGCACGTACGCGTTAACCCGGTTTCGGTGTCATCAGTGTCATCGACGTGACAACTAGGCCGTCGTGAGCTCGAGTTCCATTGAGTTCCGTTCGTTATCATCGGTGTCCCTAAATGTTCTCTCCTCTGGCACTTTTCTCTCCTCTTACAGTGCACTCTTACAATTGGTCGAACTCGATTTTCCTCGGTTTTTTTCGTCACACGGATGCCGGTGCTGCTGTTAACAAAGCACGAGATATATCATCGTGAACTGAACCGGATGTCAGATGATCATTTGGACAAATTGAAAGAAATATGTCTTGTATTAGTCATCTGTTTTCAGGGAATTTTTTAGTATCAGTCAGTTTAGTTTTTATCTTTAGCTGTTCAGCGAATCAGAATATAATACACCTAAATTACAAATAAACTGCCAAATTTTTATTTAGGGTTGCACGAAGAAACATCTCGTTAATTTTAATGTATTACATTTCTAGTTCTAAATCTATTTTCTTGAAGTAAAAATCGCACTGCGAATTCAATCGAAGTCAATCTACAAGAAAATCAGTTTTTCAAATTTTCACCATTTATAATTTTATACACTTCTCTTTTGTTACTCTTGCTAGATTTATTCGCAGATTAGGCACGGCAATTATGTGATCTTTATTTTCCTTCCTTCCTCAGTCAATTGTTTTTATCTGCCGAATTTATTCTCAGATTGATTTTCCGGTCTTTTCATCAGAGATGAAAGGAGGCTTTCCTTTCGTTAATTTATAAGTATTGTCTATTGTAATGGAGAAAAGAAACCATGAAGAAATGATGAGATATAATGAGGTATAATAGGATTCACTTTTTTCTAAAGATGCGAAGTATACGGTTTTAAATTCCATTGTTTCAATGCAGAGAACATCGACACCTAAAACTTTCGATCTTACGTTTCAATGAACTTATCCTTCGTTTTCTCTTTCATTTGTTAATTGCCGGATTGTTGATGTTTATTTATTTACGAGAAACTTAAAAATAGCGTTTCATGCAATTGAACGGCATTATTCGAACGAGTTTGTTAAAATAAAATAAAATACTTTTATTCACCAAAGTGTAAAAAATATATCGTTTGTTTAAACATGTCTACTTTTAAAATAGGTATATCTAAATCACGCATATATCATGCGAAATCGTTAAATTTTGCTTAATTAAATCTTTTTCTCTTTATTATCACTGAAAGTGATTTTAGGGGGGATAACCCGGAAAATCGGATCTCTTCAGGTGCAACGCTGATGCAACGAAAATTAGCGATTGCGAGGGGGCGTGGTGTATACCTCGAGTAGGAGTGGCGTTGTCTGGTACTGAGCGATCGCGCCTGTAATTTGTTTTGTATCGATTGAAATGTTTGCACATCAATAAAATTTTATGGCAAAAAAGTCGTCCTCATGTCCTAGTTAGAACAGTTGCCTTCAGTGAGACGAATCGTACTGGGGTACAAGTCGTGCAATTTAGTCTTCATATAATTATGAGAAATACTATTTATCATAAGATACCCAAAGTGTTCATTATATTTCTTATGTGATAAATAAGTAAATTTCCACTTAAATTGGACTATTTCTTTCGTTGTGTCTATAAAAATGTGAATTTGTGTCAACAAGTGCAGTCTAATAATAGTATATACGAGCGTACGCGATCGTGCGTCATCCGTTTAATTACAATTCGTCGAGGATCGCGTTATTCCGCAGTCGTTAAGCATTTGAAGTGACTGTTCGTTTCGATTTCATTCAACCCGTCTAGCTAGCCATCGCTCGATTACCTCAATGAAGCGAAAACGCTGGAACGAAGAGGCCTACGCTCTGTGCCTAATCGATTCACGCAGCTACTTTCGCAGACGACGTTTCCCAGGGCTTGTAATTCGTTCGTATTATTCGATATCATCGTCCGGTCTTTGAACCGATCATTGTCCTCGCGGACGACGATATTTACTCCTCCTTAATAATAAATTATACCGTTGGTTATGTTGGAAGTAAATACTCAATGAGTGTAAAAGTGAATACAACCGATTTGTAATTTTATAATTTTTATTATAAATATATATATTATATTAGTAAATATTTGATTGGCTAATGATGCAGAAAATGAAACGATATTCGTTCTAAATAATACTACAGAATTTTAAGCGAATGATTTAGTTGGTTCAACAGTTTCCTCGAGTGGAAATTTTGAACGAAGAAATGATAAATTTAAAATTTAATATTCCGTAAAAACACCTCTTTAAAAGTTTATTAGAATTTACTATCTACGATGGATAATCAGATAAATAGGAAGCGCCAGTTAGCGTACTTTGAAGATTCTTCGATGGTCGTTCAAGAAGCATCGTTATCTTTAACAAGCATCGAACGTATTATCGTGTAACGTAATGAGAACTACGTTCTCAGGAGAAGGAGCCTTGAGTGTCTATTTCTTGCGAAACACTTTATTACATAAAATAACAATTTATATTTATTTGCTGGTTCATATTCTTTGTCCTTTACGCAACTCGCGACTCGAGTCATGACCAATCAACTCGAGAACATTACAAAAGCAAAAAGCGCGGACTCATCGATCTCTGAAAGAAGATACTCGTTGAGAAATCATCAATTCGAGCTGTTATCGAAGATGAAATAATTTACCTCCTGTTCTGGAAATTCGAAAATAAATTGATAAATTAAACTCGAAAACGATAGATTCCACAGCTTTATCGCTCGTCCGTACCGCCAATAACCATTTGTTACACGCAAACGTTATTCTCTCAAAGACGTGATAACCACAGGGTAGATACCTGAACCGGTTAAATAGACGAGCAACGTATCGTATCAATAAATTTCCATCGAATGTCTATCGATCCAACGATGTCGTGGCCATAAATCTACACGAAGCGTTCATTAGCTGTATCACAGTTGCAAGCGGTTACGAAATTACTGAAAACACGGAACGGTTCTCTCGCGGTTCAATTTGATCGTGAGAACCTGTTACAACGGTCGAATTCGCGATCGAATCCGTCCAGTGACAGTGGAGACTTTCGTGAAAAATTGCGATCGGTAACGGAGGAGAAACGATCGAGGTTAGAAACCGGTTTCAGGCATCGCGTCGGGCTCCGGGGGAAACGCAGCGACGTCCAGGGACCGATGATCGATTATCCCAAACACGGTCGTCTTTCCGCGAGACTTTTTCGCGAAAGTGAAATTCAGTCGCTGGCTGCTAGAGGCAGGTTCTCGTTCATCTCGGGACGTGTCGATTTCACGCCCATGAAAAACTTGGCGTTTCGCAAGCCAAGGGAAGGAGAATCGGGCCGTCGAAGGGAAAACGAACGTGTTGACGGCGATCGTAATATATCGAAACGTCTCGTCTCGCGAGCGCTGGATACGCGAAGCGGCTTTTCGCGCGTTCGTGTTACTCGCTGGTTGCGCAACGCGGGTATCAGGTGTGTTTGCCGATCTTCTTGTTTTCTCTCGAGAAGTGTCGATCTGAATTTAGTTCGAGGATCGAGTTATGTGTACTTGAAATAACTCGCCGATCCGGTTCCTCTTTTTACTTCGTTTTAAATTAGCGGATCGTGGCCGGTTTCTGTTTCAATTCTTGTGCCTTTGTTTGCTGACTTTAGTAACCTAGTAATCGGCGAAGGAAACGTTTCATTTTTTTCTACCTAAGGGAGGGATAATCGGTTTCAGAGAAAGTCATCAAACAAATTAATTCGTATCTTCTTGCTGATCTAATTAAAGTTAATTGAAATTGGAAGTAAGCAGATTTTAATCATATATTAAGGAGGAAGTAGCCTATATTATTATTATTATTTCTTTTTTGGAGTAATCGCTTGTATTTTGTTTCAAATTTTTATAAATTGTAAAAAGTTAGAAGTATGTAGATACATTTTTAAATAACATATATATAGCTTGCTTTGAAATTTTTAAACTTTAATTTTCTTTGATTATTTTCTAGTATAGAGTCAGACTGTGCAAATAAAGTAACATATATTTTTATGTATTTCTGAAAAAAATATGTGGCAAAAGTATTTATCAATCATATAATGAAATTGTATTGCTTCTAGTTTGTCTATCAAATATTTATTTTTATTCTTTGTTGCAAATTGTAGCGAAAATCCGAATTCAGTTTGCATAATAGTTCTGAAACAAAATAAGAGTCGATTTTTCAATATACTCCTTTACTTGTATCACTTTAATTCATTCAACAACTTGCAACAAACAATTAAATGTTTTAATTGGAACAAATCGAACAAAGTGAAAGAAAAAAGTGTAATTAAGAATCAGCGAACTATTTCAAACTATTGACTTTCTACACTACGTTTTGCGGAGAGAAAGAAAACAATAGTTTAACTTGATCGAAAATTGCGCAACGAATTCAATATCAGTTTTAATCTACTTTTCGATTTTAGTTTTCTCAGATTTAGTTTGGATTTTCAAGATTTTACTCGAGATTAAAATTTTTTAATTGGATTTCATAATAAATATACAAATATAATTTCCACGGTATACGAACATTCTTAATTGGAGAAAATTCTACTCGCATCGTTCGAATGATAGACGTTTCATTTCGACTTTTGTTTTCAAAGGCACGCAGAAGTGTAAATCACATTTTCACTGATTTTCTTCTGAAAGTGTTTTCGACACTTAAGTATACTCTGTTGAAATTCAAGTATACTCAATGTTTAGATAATCACTAATGCATATGTATATCTCTAAAATCATGCGCTTGAAGTTTTTATCATTAAGTTATCACGAACGATAGATTCATTACGATAAAAGTTACAGAGCGTGCAGAATTTGTCCCAACAAAAAAATTTTCCCATTCTTGTTACAGTAACAACGATAACAACTGAATTGATTTTCTAAAGATTAAAACAGTCAGTTGAAAAGTCGTCAAATATCAGCACTCGAATGTCAGTATCGATCAATGGATCTTAGCTTTATGCATTCTTGCAATGATCGTCGACGCGCTTCACCGTTGTTTCCCCGACTTCCGGCTCGTGCTCGATGCAGCTCACGTCTTGTTGACATCAATTTTGCTATCGACGGTAAATCAGGTCATTGTCTTCGTCGTCGCGGAATATCAACGCGATCGCGTGACACGCGCGGTTTATCCGGTTGACCACCGAGAAACCTGGTACAGTCCGATGACGAAGCTGGAATCGCGGCGGAACGTCCGGAAGGAAATTGAATTAAGCGCGGTCATACCTGCGTCACGTAAGGTCGATCGTTTCCCCGCGTTCGAAGCTGCCGTTTCACTCCGCTGCGGGTCAAGTTTCCAAGGTCACGTGAAAGTACAGCCATCGCGACTTGTCTACGATCGATCGGGCACCTTGCTGCGAACTGTCTTACGAGACAAGCGACGAAAGCCCGATCAGTTCAATTTTCACAGAACAGAGAGCGAGAAAATTTCCTCGAGAACTTTGAACTAGATTCGTCAGGACTGAATTCTGTATCTAGAATTTTTGTTGATAAGTTTGTTGAAAGTGATTGTCGAAATGGAATGTATCTCTCTGTATCTTCTTTGGCCTTAAAAATTTCAATATTGATTGTTGAGTTATTACCCAACTAATTGAAGCGTGCACATCGAAGTTTTTAAATTTCTATTTTCTGTCAATCTCGCTCCATTTTTAATTTAAAAAACAATACAGTGTAGCTATTGACACTAGTAATTTTACTGAAACAAAAGGTCTTTCCGAAATTTAACGTGACCGATACATAAGAATTCAAAGGCCGTATCCTAAGGGATTCTTGTTTCACACGTCGAATCTTTATCTCGCATGCCGCGTATCTGAACAAATTCAAAGAACACGAGCAGGTCACACGATGTTCGCGATCTGAGGCGCGCGCGGCCGTAGAAATCTCTCCCTTTCTAAATTTTCCTGGCTGGTATATCGTGCACTCGTTCGCAGAAACGTTTTCCATCTCGCTCGGTTAGCGCACGCGTTCTCGAAACGACGGAGAGGAAAAAAGCGTGGACGTCGGTTTCTCAGCTTGCGCGCGGCTGTTTGCCGCGTGGTTGTGGACGGATTCTCAAAGCGCTCGTTAATTCAGCGCCCCGCCGCGATTTCCGCCGGCACTCCGGCATTCTCCCGCGTTCGATCATATCGGCGTAACACGCCCACGCGACGTATACCTACATCAGGCTCCCTTTGTAATTAAGCTTATCGTCGATCCTGCAGTTAATAATTAATAGCACTCCGCTCGAGCCCGCGTGTACCGCGGGTTGCCTCGTCCGTACCGATTTCTTCTGTTTCTTCATCGCGACGTCGCGCCGCTCGTTGACCATGAAATTGGCCACGCAAAAGGGGAGACTGTCTCGCAAGACGAGGCGATCGTTCAACGACACCGTGGCGCGAACGATCGCGTGGTTCTCTAATTGTGGTTCAGCCAGCCGTGGGATCGCTCGCGATTAATAAACGACCACGCTGGAAAGCGCGAGATCTCCGAACGAAATTCTCAACGAACCTTGAAGTTCTGTGGGTAATGCAAGTACACCTCGGGGTGAGAGTTCTCGTTGCGGTAGAATTCTCTGATTTCGTAGCAATATTACGTCTTTGCTGCGGAGGATTTCGGGTTGTACGAATACGCGAATGTCTTTCGAAACTATGATTTTTACGAATAATATCTTTGAAGCCATTTCGGAGAAATTGATAAAGTAATTCAGAATGTGCACATATCGCTTTTGAATACACCTTGAACACAATTTAAATACATTTTAAATTGAAAAACGTAATCTGTGCTCCGACACAGGTCTACGTTAAACTCATCGAAGCTCAATTTACACGAGCGACCTGTAAAAATACCTCTCGAAAGTCTGCCTCGACTTTCCAATGAATCATTTTTTAAGCTTCCATTTCTAACATGTGCTTTCCAATTTCTATCGCGATTTTTACGCGTGAATAATTTAAATAATTTTAATAATTTAATTTAAATAATTTTAATCATTTAAAAATGTATTCTCGATCAAAAGTCTCTCTTTATAAAATTCTAAATCCGATCCGACATTATGGATCGAATGCTTACTCGATTACCTACGCGGTCAAAGCTTCGTTTATTATCAGCATTGAACTTTGTAAAACACGGTTGCCGCATTGCTTTTGCATTGGAATTTGCGCATAAAAGCGTAGTGGAAGAAGAGAAAGGTCGTGTAATCGCAGAAACTTTATTACGTAGTTCGCAAAACTAACGATATACCACAGCGTTGCCCGTTTCTTGATAATCACATACAGAGATACTTTCTCCGTCGCTTGAAGGATTTCTGGGAGAAAATAAAAATGATCGTCTTTCTCTTTTTTCCCCCACTGCACGCCAACGAAGCGCATAGATGTTACGATTAACCTTACTTAACATCGCTCCACTTCTGTGAGCGAAAAGAATTAATATTCATGATTACACACGTGTTCTTTTAAATTCGCATCAGTAAATTTGCATTCAAATTTCCAAGTCTGCGTAAAGATGTTTGCCGTTTGTTCGTATATAAACTGACTTTGCGAGAGAAATGGAAAACAGCCGAGAGAGTTATCTAATTAGCTCGGGTCTCGTTAATTGAAACTTGCAGCGAATTGATAAAAGTTTCTCCGAGAGTTACATACGAGAGGCTGGAATCGATTCTGACGCGGTTGTTTCCGCTTGTCCGCTCATTAAGTTCACAAGATCTCGCTGGGAATGGGACCTTAACGAGTAGATTCTCTCGTGCAAGCCTCGATTGCTCTGATCGTTAAATCGTACAGATATGTTGGATTCTCGTTATAATCACACGCGAAGTTTCCGACTATCAGAAACGTCCAAGTACCATTTAATCGTTCCGTTAAATGATCCACCCATCTTTTAAATGCGTTTATTAAAGCGGAAAATCGTAAATCGATTTATCAATTTTGGAACCGAAGAGCTCTCTAAATTTACAATTTCATTATGTTGTTGTCCATTTATAGGATTTTAATTGAGTTCAATTTTCTTCCCTCGTTAACAGTCGTTGATAGTCGTCGTCGTGCATACGTTGTGTATTTCATTTTTTCCATGCACGTCGAATGAATCTTTAATAGGACAAGCGAATGCGTGTAACAAACGTACAAGGATGAAACGGATGGATCTGCCGGATGGAAAACTAATTAAGAATGTCCACCAATTTCGTAATTCGCTAATTTGGAGAAAGTCTTGAAGTTACACAGCGGGGAACATTAAATGTTTGCGCAAATTCGTTCGTTTCGATAAATTCATTTCGACTAACGATTATTACACGAACGTCGGATGTTCGCTAGTAAGATTCTAGAGTTATAAATATTTTAATTATAGAGTAATTAATAATGGAGTTACAAAAGAGCTAAAAGTATTTTTAATTAGATATAAATACGAAGCGCTTGCGTTTGTTGAGTTGATCATCATTGAGAGCAAAATACTTGTGTCGATTAGTATCTACAATGCAATTGCAAATTAGAATTTACACGTTTGTAGAAAGGAAAAGTTTTTATATTTCACGTAATTCTCGTTTGTTAGCTGATGACTCAGTTTTAATTCTTATCGAGCAAGTATCTTAAAACCAAGAGGTAATAACAGAAAAGTTAAATTTTAAAAGAATTTAAAATTGAGTAACAGTCCAGCATAAAACTTTTATTCACACGAAGCGAACCCGCATTCGTGCTGTTACTTATTCAGCGTGCGACTACGTGTTGCACGGGATCCAAGAATTTGAAAAAAGTTCCATTTAAAATTCCACGCTGAAGAATTCTCTCCAAGTAAGGAATATTATCGATACTCGTAGCAAAATTCAATACAAAAATGAGCCAAATTTCTAACTGACGGCGTACAAAATTTGTACAAAGTTCCTACGTGTTACATTTTAGTTTAGCAAGTTTGCTCGGAATTTCTCGATACTCGAAGTCGATATCCAGAGTCCAATTGTCGAGAAATATCGGGAGAAGGAACAGACGTAAAAGGCGTAAAAGAATGAACCGGTGAATTCTGGATGGCCATAGGAGTCCGCGGAGAGATAGCAAGTCGGGTTTATTGGACGTTCGATTCGTTCACGAAAGCCGGTCACGTAGCAGTGCATTCTCCTCTTTTGTTCCGCAAACTTTTCTCCGTACACATCAGCTCTTTTCTCTCACGATCTTATCCAACATTGACCCACCCCCTTCTCCTTCCCTTTGGCAACCTTTCTCGTAACCCTTTTCGCCGACCTATGCCGCACGTGCCGCACCTGAAGTGCCTCCGAGCGGATCTTACGTAAGACAATCGGTTGCGCAACGCTGTCATTACATCGCTTTTATAGTAATTCGCTGCTTCTTACATTCTTTCGTTTCTACGGACAGATAATAACTTACTCTCAGAGAAATTTATCGTCCAGCTGGTGACACTTTACTGTGTCACGTAACGTGCTCGTTAGAACGACACTGTTTCAGAGTGGTTTCAAGAAATACGAGGATATATTCTTGTAATGATTTTGTAACAAATTCGATTACGGAAAAGTAAAAAAACTGCACTTGTACCCCAATACGATTCGTCTCACTGATTCGGCCCAGAAGCAACTGTTCTGACTAGGAAATGAAGATGAATTTTTTGCCATAAAATTTTATTGATACGCAAACATTTGAATCGATAGAAAACAAATTACAGGCGCGATCGCGCAGTGTCAGACAACGCCACTCCTACTCGAGGTCTACCCCAGGCCCCCTCGCAAATCACGTGACCCAAATCAACCAATCGCTAATTTTCGTTGCATTAGCGTTGCACCTGAAGAGGGTTACCCCCACTAAAATCACTTTCAGTGATAATACATGGACAAATTTGTAGGATCTCGTCAAAAGCTGTTTTAATTATTCAAGTAATATAAAAACATTTTGCTTGTTACCGAATAGAAAAAAAACGAAGCGTGAATTTTTTCGAAAAAGTTAAGACATTACTTAGACGAATTACTGCTTAGAAAAGTGGAATTGAAGTAGCATCTGAGTCAAAAACGTTAGAAACATCGGTCTCTGATTAAAGTTGAACTGATTATCGTCGCGCACGCGGTTCATTCTTGAAAATAAACGAACGCGCCATTAAAATGTGCAATTAAAACGTCGAACACTGAACAACAGTGTAATTAAGAAACAATTAATTGGTAATATTTTCGCGTTTGTCTGCAAAACAACGCATAAAATTCAGTCGCTCGAGGCAAATCACGTACCATGCCGCGTTACCAATTCGCTCTCTTCATTTCCATTTTATTTACACTCTGTTTACCATTGCCATTCCCTCTTAACCGAAGAGTATGGTCAAGGTTCGAAATGACGTTAATACACGGTGAATAAAAATCATATCATGCAAAGAATCGATTAATTTTATCTGTAACATTGAGTTACTATTACGTTTAAATGGGATTTGCAACGAAAAAGATCTAAAAAATTATCATGTCCATAGTGTGCTAAACATTCTTTTCAGAATTTTCGAACTTTTATCGTACAAGATGTTTTCTTGTGTGTTGAGTGGATCATCGTCAAATAATTTCAATTCAAAGATTCTCTATTCAGTTATACTCCATTTGATGATGAAGAATTTCCTAAATCAACGAAAAACGAATCTCGAATCGACATTCTTCTAAAATTCTTGATTTATGTTTGATGAAATATGTGACATTCATCGATACGACTCTGTACGGGTCTGGAGAAGATGCAACTTCCTTGAAACGATACCGATTTCGCCGGAGGACTAAATCGTGCAGATTGAACTCGTGTAACCAGGTTGTGGGTCTTCGTACGTTTTGATCGATATCTCGCATTTTTCGCCATTACTATTGAAAGTGTTTCGTTGAATAGAATTGCGAGGTCAATCGGGGAAAGTCACAGCTGCGAGCCGGTTGCCGATCCCGTAAAAATTTGCCGAGCTTCGGTACTCGCGAGTGCTCTCGCTGGTTGACCCACATCTAGCCCCGCTGATAAATTTCAAAGCAACGTTAGATGTATCTGCCTGGCTCGCCTCGAGAACGAAATGAATTCTTTAGCTGGCTGGCTGTAAGGGTGAATTTCGTTCGTGCCCTGACGTCAAAAAGAAACGAAACACAAGAAGAATCAGATGTAGGTTTCTCTTTTGGATTTGAAAATTGTCTTCAAAACACGCGCGTTATCGTGATGTTAACAAAGTCAAGCCAATGCAATTGAACGTTATTAATCGACTGATATGAATTTTACGACTGCTTCTAAAACTTGATACGTTGCAGGCATTTTTTGTTTTTTTCAATGACTCTTGGTTTCATTACTGGTGTCAACGATCAGAGAAAATAATTGGTCACCATCTAAAGAACTGTGGATCTCTCCTTGAGAGTTTAAAGAACGACACCCGATCAACTCGTTAGATCGACTTGCATTATATTAGCAACAAATCACACAACGACAGAAGCATTTTTGTCGCTCTGCAATTATCGTAATTGACATTTTCACGCAAACATTTAAATACATACATAGCGATCTTCGTAAACAGATACATTGAAAAATGAGCGTGTGAAAACTACATTCAACGAACACTCGTTGACCGAACGTAATCGTAAAAAATCGGCAGAGTCGTTAGTAGCTTCGACAGTGTCGGCGTAACATTATTAAACGTTCGCGAACGTCCACGACCACTCTGCACAGCCAGTGTCGCAAAATGCACAACCACGACAGGATTTACGTTCCGAGAGAACATTTAAACTTTACAATCTAGCCCAGACTCTAATCTTCACGCGGATCGACAAGTCGCGCGACCTTTTCAAAGGAATTCCAGAAGACGCAACGGCGTGTCGAGGAAGACCTTTCCTCGATCGCGTCTCCTCAGCTCTAACGAGCATCCATTTGAGCGCGATGGATATTGCGTCACCGTGTATTAAGGCGGGTGTTAATGTCGTAACGACGTTACAGATAGAATTAGAATCCGTTCTATGGTAACACGAGTTGCTCTATCCCGGCCGCGTTGCTGAAAGTATTCGCAAGCGCGCGTGGACAATCAACTCGTACTCCGGAGGCCTGCGCATGTCGCAACTTGCCGATTTGAAAAAATAATGAAACACGATCGCGCGTGTTGTGCGTGGCGCCTCGAGCGGATCAAATCGAACGTTAATTCGTTTTACGAAACGCAAATACGATACGCACGTGACTTTGCGAGTGAAAAATTTGCCTCGACCATTGAGATTTCTATGTTTTGGATGTTTTATCGAATCTGTGGATTTTTTTTTTTTTTTTTTTTTTTTTTTTTTTATTTTTGATAAACGTACGAAGTTCGATTATTGGTATTTGGATATTTGGGAGTTGATTGAGACGTATTCCTTCTGCGCGAGGAATCAGATTGAAAATTTGATACTTTCTGTATATTCGATTAATTTATATTGGTTGTATTTGTAGTTATCATGAACGCATAATTCGATTTTGTGATACTTGTTTTTAAATTCGGCGTATTTAATATCGTCAGCTGAAAGCTGATATTGTTGCAACAGAAGTAAAGAAATCGTATGTAAAAGATATTATAATGAAATGCACGTAGGAAACATTCAGACACGAGTAATGAGCATAGCAATTAGAATTTGTACATAAAACGATCCTGTAATTATTTTTAAATTACGCGTAATTCCAATGGAAGAGCGATTTCCGCGAATTTTCAATAGAATTATCTCAATTTACGAAATGATTACAACTTGAAGTCTGCTAATTACGGGTTTACAGTCGGAATATTATTTAAAAATATGTGCGGTCATGTTCAGCCTCTTCGTTTCTTCCATTGACGTCATTAGAGTCTACGCACGTTGTGAACAAACTGTTTTAAGGCTCAAGTCCATATTTTAATTAAATCTCAATGTTGTGAAAACACCTTGGAGAAGATATCGTTACTTATAAAGCGGTATGATTCATTAAGAAAAGGATCGATAAAACCAAGTTTACAGGCTTGGCCCAAAGAGGACTCTATTTCTCATAGCAGATGAACGTCCGTTTGAACGCCATTACGGGACAAAGGAATAGTTGCCCTAACTCCCAATTGCCACCCTAATCCAGATCTATGTGAAAGTTCAGTCATCATTGGAATCGATTGTTCATTGTTGAGAACGAATGGGCGCAGTTCAAATAATCGTATCGTGTAACTCTGCCGTAAATCCTTGTGGATTACACCGAAGACAGCCCACGGTCACTTTCAATTAACCTTCGGACATAAGGGCCGTAGAATTTTATTTAATTAGCGTTGGGTGATTGGGATTAACCATAACTGCGACAGACGTCTGATCGATCATACGAACAGTCGCCATTGTGAACGATTGCGTTGGAAGAACAATACAATGCTTGGCTACCACGGACAATGCAATAGAAAATATAGTATCCACGAAATTAATAATAAAATTTAACACGTTTCTTTTTTCACTAAAATTAGTAATTGAAATGATTCCATGTCTATAAATTAAAACATTCTCTGTAAGAATTAAATTACAAATTAAATGACATATTTTAAAACCATTTTTATTTCTGATAAACTCGTTCGTATCTATTTTCACACATGTTTATTAACTATATTTCTATTTAAAAATTGTTTCTTCTATATTGTACGTTAATCAGTAGCAAAACGATTATTACAAGTAAAATTATTAATTTAGAAATAAAGAGGAAATTAGCAGGGAAGAATATTGAAATTGCAATGTAACTACTGCTTCGAAATTTCCTCTAGTAAGTTTTGTTGCTAATTAACACTCGTCTGCAATTAATTACATGCACAAGCGTGTTTGTACTCCATAACCGTGGCGGAAACAGAGGCCCGTCGTTAAATACCTCGATAAGGGAAATAGAGTTTCAACTGAATAAAACTGTTCCTGAAGTTCTCCATCGTGACATGCCAGGCGAGAGATAGCGAATTTCACCGGGCGGGCATCGTGAAACCAGCATCGTTGCCAACGAGTTTCGCTCGTATCAGGGCAAAAAGTTGCTCGTTGCTGCATCGATTCGCGTAGCATGGAACGAATAAAACGTCAGAAAATCGATAGTGGTCGACCGTTTGTCAACAACTTTAAAATTAGAATTTCCAGAGAATCCTTATTGCGTCGTAATAACAAAAATTACCCACTTATCGACAGTGTTGAAATTAGAGTTTCTAGGCAATTTGTCAAATTGAATTCTGACGATTTTATAGCGATCGAAACTCGATGGATGCTCCATTCATCGACGATATTGAAATTAGAATTTCCGAGTCAATTTTTATCACGTTGGTTTCCATGATTTTGTAACAATTATGTCGTAAAATTCGATGGAAGCTCGTTGGGGTTTTGCGTCGAGGAACATGAATGAGGTTACATTTGACCTATGCGAATCTAACCACGCCCTTAATGTAATGAATTTGCAATTTAGCCAAAGAGAAAACGCGAAACGTTTCCAACGCGCAAAATGTGGTGGATCGAACGTAGAGAGTTATAGACATGCGATGTTTCGTGGAATAGAAATGTGTAATATTACAAATGAGGTAACTCTCGCAGAAAGAAGCGTAATTTCTAGCTTCCAGTGTATAACCATCGTGTGAAAAAGTGCGCGAAACGCTGTAATCATGAGCAGGTAATTAGATTTCCTGATGATCCTCGTGCTTCGTTTTATATTAGAAAACGGAAGAGTAGACTAATCTACTCGCAAGTATTAATGATTGAGTAATTGACTTTGATGACATAAAATAACTTTTAAACTTGAGGAAATTAAACTTGATTAATGAGAGAAATTTTATAGAGAGTTATAGATTCGCAATATTATATAAAGTATAAAATATTTCTATATTTTACTGATACTTTTATTTGAAAGCAATATTTTAATCTGCTTAAGCAGTACGAAATTTGTATATAAGGTGAGCAAGTTTTTAACAAGTTAGAATCACAATTGAGAGGAGTGAAAGAGAAGATCCGACACTCGTAAATTGTTAGTCAGACTCTTGGAAGTATTCCAGCTCTCGAGTGATCGATGATCCCGAGCAATGAATCGATCTATAATCTCTTGGAGAGATCGAAACTTAGAGAGAAATGAATGTTTCTAGGGTCTTGGCATAATTGTGGAGTGTTAATTGTGACCCTAACTGTGACCTCATTAGGTTTTTGAAAATCCTAATTTCTCTAACTAAAAATTATTAGAATTCTCACTTCTCTTTAATGTTATGATTTCGAGTATTCTGATGTCTTTTACAAATTTTTTAGGTTTAAGAAATACTTTTAGAAATCTAAATATCTGCTAGATCAATTCTCGATCCGAAGAGTTTGAGAAATTTCCCAAGAATATCGATGTATATTTCGTTAAATTGTTTCCTCAAAATTGCGTTTCCTCTTAATCACAGTGTGACACGGACGAATTGATTTTGATACAAACGTAACGACTTTATCATTTTACTTTCGTATCCAATGTACGTAGATCCAATCTCCTCGGTAGATTATCCAACTGACTTTGAATTTATAATTCAATCAACTTTTTGCTGAACATAAATATTTACCTGATTGGTCGCACGTTTCTAAACTTATCTCCAACGTTTCATTGACGCGAGATGAGACATTGCTGTCTCGGTGATAAATCAATTTCTCGGCAATAATTAACGCAAGGTTGTCCGTAATCTAGCTGTGGATAGTTGAACCAACGTACATACATACGCGTAACACTCGCGTAACAACGCGCGATAACATGGAAACTGGATCAAAAGCGTGGATAAGAAACGCCAGATGTACGTTTGGCATCGTAATGTACGACGACATTAATAGCAGGTGAGCGTTTGTACGCTAACAAGATTCCTCACATCATGCGCATCGGCCATCGCGGATACCGTATGATCTACGTGACTTCGTGGATAGATCGTCAATAAATTCGTGAACGTCGAGTCGTGTATCGTGTATCTCTAACCTCTCTACGGCCATCGATCCGTCGAATACAATTTATTTGCCGGGCGAAGTGTTCCGCTTGTGCAACGATTCGCTGGATCGATGGTTCTTTTCTTGGCCGGGCGCAAACTTCCGCGAGAGAAAGGTCTTGTAACGACCAATTTCACGCTGAAACCTCCTCGAGGGTTGTCGGCGAAACTCGATCAGTGCGACATAATGCAATTTGCACCGATGGTTCTGAACTTTCAACCGTGCTTGCGAACTGTTGCTTCTGCAAACCACGGGAGACACGTACGCGCGTTAGTTTCTCGCCAGGTTGAATCGTGTCTGCGGTTTGTCGCACGAACCAATCGATGGACCCCTCTGTGTCCTCCGACGGACGTGTACAAATGTTCACCGGGGATCATTTTGAAATTTGTCCGCGACGGGTTTACGTGCTTTGTAATTGTTTGAGAAGATTGGATGACGTTTAAATATTTTAATTGTATCAAAAGATGTTGCAAAAAACTACACGATTTATACCCCAGTACGATTCGTCTCACTGAAAGGCCCAGAAATAACTGTTCTGACTAGGAAACGAAGACGACTTTTTTGCCATAAATTTTTATTGATATGCAAACATTTGAGTCGATAGAAAATAAATTACAGGCGCGATCGCTCAGTACCAGACGCCACTCCTACTCGAGGTCTATCCCACGCCCCCTCACGAATCAACCAATCGCTAATTTTCGTTGCATTAACGTTGTACCTGAAGAGACCCGATTTTCTGGGTTACCCCCGTTAAAATCACGTTCAGTGATACAATGTAACGTGTAGAAAAAGCACGGAAGTGAACGGAATGAAAGTTACTAGCGAGTCAAATTAAGTTTGAGGAAATATTAAATTGTTCCAGTTACAGCAGATAACTAAATTGAATTAGTTAGTAGTCCAAGCATAAATATACGATGCACATTTTATTTTTGATATAATTTCAAAACCAAACTACATAACCTGAATTTATAAAACTATCAATCATTCGAAACCATCTCCAACGTATCAGTACGTGCACAACTACACGAAACAACTCGAAGCATCCTAAATTCCGCAATTCGTCTCGAGGTTAGACAAATGATCTCGCGACTGTCCTCCCCGAAGTCTCGTCAATGCGTCAACAGGAAAAACAGGAATAACAGGCGTGCCAGTTAACAACCTGTCACGTAGCCGTCCTCGCGCGGAAAACGCCTACCCTTTTCTCGACAGTCCATCATCCGACGTGTCCTTCAGAAGTTCTCAAGAAGCCATCTGGGTGGCCACATTTCCCCGACGACGATGGCCACTTCTCTTGCTCTCGTTCTCCAGAGAAGAGGGAGAGAACAACGAGCCGTTCGTGCGCACGGCGTCAATACACAGGGAAGACGAGAAATGGCCCTAAAGGTAACGAAGTTCTCCGACGACCACAGCGGAAGCTGCGCACGGTTGTGCAGCCCGAAAGACATATTTCTGGACGCCGTCTATATTTACGCCGCCCTGCTTGGTGCGCACCTATGCGCAGGAGAGGCGC
>KQ435816.1:1180812-1194078 GCA_001276565.1 Melipona quadrifasciata
CTCTCGTGAATTCCCGCTGGACGCGGACGTCTCGCGCCGCCTCGAAATCTCGTTTAGGCCCGGCCGTAGACGAGCCGTGTCACACGGTCGCAATTTCGCGGCGATCAACTAGATTTGTGTTCATCAAATACGCATTCTGCTCGAACTTCGTTCTATGATATTTTTTTCTTTTTCTTTTTTTTTTACGAAAAAGATGGGCCACAAATGACAAAGATTATTGTTTATACAGTTTTATAAGTAAATAACTTTCCGATCGTGGATTCTTAAGGGTTCAGAAATTTAAAAAGATTCAAACAATGGCTAGATAATAGAATGTGACAAGAGTTGGACTTTCTCTGTTGGCAGCCAATTTTGCCGTGCGATATGAACGCAGTCACACTGTGGGACTTGGTTTATTTATTTTTTTTTTTTTTAATTATTTGTAACTGTATAACACTAGCAGACGTTTGTTTGGTAGCTAACTAAAAACATAAGGATTATCAGCTAAAGATTTTCAACAAACTTCGATCTCAACAACGTAGTGCGTTACGTCACGTGCAAATAGTTTGTAACGACCGGACATGTGGCTTTCCGCCTCGAATTCACCAGTTCGTCCGGTTGAGGACGAAGGTGTCGAATCAATTGCGAAATGATTCGACGATGCTAGCTGGATAATTTGCATGAAGTCATTCTTCGTAATACGAAAAATTCGTATTACGAAGAATGACTTGGTGCAATTAACAAAGCGATTGGACATTTTGTTAATTCTAAGGTAATACATGAATTCAACATTTTCTTAATTTCATAATCTTCATTTCTCTTCCTATTTTTTGTGTGTTCAGAGTAGTGATACGTTTATAATAATAAAATATAGATATATGTACGTGTACGTCATTTGAGAAATTGATCAGAGACGCATATTTTTGGTAATAAATTTACTCTTATATTCTTCTTCGAAACAAGGTCATGGAAAAGAGCACGTTAAAGTTTTAGAAAGTCGCGTAATGTGTGGAAGAATCTTCGCGCGCGTAAATCCTCGCGAATGGTAAACAATAGTTAAAGTTTCGACTTTATTAGATCATCGCACGGTCGTTTTACGTCGCTGTGCTCTCCGTGCTAGGGAAGACGCTGCTCGTACATATTCCGAATGGATGGCCACGAGTAATTTTCAGACATTCCTCGGTCCACAGTTTTAGTTTGGGCGGAGTATGCTCAAATTGGCGCCACACCAAGCAATCTAGAACGGTTATTAGGAATTCCGCCCTTAACGAATTTATTTCTATGTCACTGACGCGTAGTACCAAGTCGTTAAAATACTTGAAACAAGACTACGATTCAGTTCAAGCCGATAATCTTAGGCCGACTGTGATTAATCAATATATTGTTGTACCTACGTTTAATTTGCACGATAAATTTCCTTTATTGCACGGCCTGCTGTCAGCTTCCAACTGTTATTCTCTTCTCCTCGAAACATTGTTTCTGTAATGTTCCCCTAGCTGTGACTCGAATTCAACATTTTACGATACGTGTACTTAGTTTTCGAGGCACATTTCCTTTTATTGTTTAATAAAGAAAATTCAATTCTAATAATAAATTTAAATGTAATGATAAATCTACATTCAATATTCATTCGCCAACGTCAGATTTGAATTTCAAATTAAGAACGTATTATAATCAAAATTCGGAAACTAACGTAAATCTTATTGCGTATTTTTTCTGCGTCAAGCAGAGAAATCCCAACTTTCCAGTTTTTCACAAGCAATGAATCCAGAAAATCGTACGTACACGTAACTTTCGAAATCCCTTCTGTCTCCAACGACTCGCGCCATTCCTCAACGAACAGAAAAAGAAGAAAAGCAGAAAAAAATAGAGAAAAAGAAGAAAAGCAAAGGTTCCAATCGACTAAACGTAGCGCGACTCGAGCCAACGATTTCAATTCATAGCCAGTGCGTCCGTTCGCCGATCCCAAACGCGGCACGATATTTCACGAAATCACTTTACCACCCGCGGTTCATTTCCAGGTCACTTGGCAGCTCCGTTCGAACGGAGAATCCTCGGTTGGCCAACGAAAATCTATAGACTTTCCAATCTAACCCGAGAGCGAACCTGTCTCCGAAAGAGAGACTTATCACGCTCGTAATTCATACGAGAATTAACGAGTCTTCCATCCCTTCTCGTCTTACTCTGCATATTATTCCACACGCAGTCTCTTTCACAAGTGCCATAACATATTTTGGTTGTTAGTTTCCTGTGAAACGTGATAAATGATGCACATTGTTTGGAAAATAATTGACGAGTTAAAATTTTGTACTCGATGTAAAGCGAACGTGTGATATTCTGTACTATGTGATATTCTGTATGCTTATGGGAAAATAGAGAAAGGGAAGAAACAAGTCGAAAGTGTGGAGTAACATTTCTTTTCTCCCGAGACATCGTTTTCGAGACAGTCGAGTTTGAAAATTTATCAAAGCAATTAACCAAGACGATTTTTAATGAATCACATTTAGTCTATTTTCTTCAAATAAATAAATTTTATTGTTCGCCCGTTTTTCCACGTAGAGTAACTTCAATAACTGTTGACTATTCTTTTCTGATACGTCTGGAACTAAAGAAAGTCAAGTATACTTGGTAAATTTTCAAACTAAATTTTCTCGAAAACGAGTGGAAAAGTTTTATTAAAAATTGAATGAAAAAATTTTATTCTGTGTCATGCTACATTCCCCTACTCTACTTCTCTGTACATTGATAAAAAAGACGAAATTCTTCGAATTTTTAGATAACAACGCATTTTAGATCGATAACATTCTAAATTGTAATAAAATTTTGAAATCTGCAGTCTGCGATCCTCGTCGAATGTTTCGCTACGAAGGAATATAGGATTCGGATTGATCCTCGCCCTTGTTCCTCGATTTTCTCGCTTTTCCGACGAAAATCAGGAATGTGGCAGTCGGCCAGATTCGCCGGCGCTCATGCTCGGAGATCATTATAAATGCGGTATTCATTTAATGTTCCCGCCATCATCACCTAATAGCAATATCCTCGCGGATCATAGGTGCCGACTGCGTTCTTAATCGCGAGTTATATGTTCGTGAAAGAGCCGCTCGTTTCGAGAGGGGGCATAAATTCGACGAAGATTGTTATTGCTTTTAGTTAACTGAACCGAAACCGAGGACGATATTCCATCTCCATCTCAGTCGGAAGGAAACTCAGCGAGATTCGTTAATTACTAACGTCAATTTTTAATCGGTAATCGTTAAAAGTAGCAAGGCTGCCGGATTACTCGTAAGACCTAATTAGAAAGAAATAATTACTGTAATAAGAACACGTGCTCGTGTGGGGATGAGAGTCATAATCGCAGAGTATGCACGGAATAATTGATAGGGAAATTAATCAGTTAGCGACTGATTTAATTGTTCGATCGCAAATGTGCCTAATGCAACGGTTCGTTGTCCCGTAAAGGGTAATTAAGCAACGCCGGACTGTGTCCAATTCTCGAGGATTCGACTGCTCGTACGAGCGATAAATCTTGCCTCGTACGTACACGATCCCCTGCGTCGTTTCGCTGGATATTCAACCGTTGTTACGCCGGCTTTGATTAAGCGCGAGTTAATCGTTTCTGGATGAGTCGGTGAGATACGCTATTTATAATGGCTTCTTAGCGGGACCGCCACTTCAAGATGGGATTGCGATGGTTTCAGAGATACATAGGAAATTGTTGATTATCCTTATTTTCTCGATTCGTTTCAACGTGCTCGATCGGTACACGTCTTTTATCCTACGTACTAAACACCATTTTTATTACACTTTTTAAATCTTCGCATACGTATGTAAACGGGGATAAATATTATTTTATTTGAAATTAAGTATAGGCGAAGTTTGGAAAAGTAAATCGAGAAAAGTAAGTTTCTTCAAAATAAAATAATGGTGTTATATGAAGTATTTTCAACAATTTTAATTACAGAGAATGCGAGATATCCTCTTTTCATTTGAAACGTTGACAATTCTGTAATATTGATTTTCAAATGATTTTAAATCTTCTGTTATTATGACAATTTTTTCTTTCACTTTAATTCGAAGAAGAATATTCATCGAACATTGAGTATTGCATTATGTTGAATTTCGCGTACTTTCTAACTACATAAGTATTATTTTAACCTCCTGACATTTATGCTGTTGCATATCTCGAAGAATCGTACGTACATCACACGAGCTCACAAACCTTGAAATTGTCTGTCAGTTTATTGCGCAGATAACATGGCGGACCGCCAACTTGCGAATATTTTGTAAGTTTGCTAATTACTCTCGTAACGATCACGCCGGCATAAACCGCGTAGCTTCCATCGTGTGATGCGGGGCAAGAAAATTTATATCAAAGCTAACAACACTGCATTCACGGTCGCTTCCTCCTTTCGAAACGACGTTCTACCTTCATTAGACTCTGTACAAAATGTATGACGGGGATATTAATTAAGGGTTCGTTAATTCAAACGACTAACCATGGTTTACAAACGATAAAGGGATGCGGCTTTGAACTCGATGTTCCAGTTAAGAACGTATGTTAGAGATAAATTTAATCTACATTTCTAATTTTAAACCTTTTCATTTCTTGTTTTCCAATTTTTCGCATCGTTAAATTTTTGTTTCTATCGATTAAGATCTGTTAAAAACAATTGATTCACTTTTTTCTCTTTCGGACAAAATTAAAACGAGTTTGATTAAAAGAAAATATTTAACATTTAATGATTTAATAATTAGGTTAATTATATTTACCTTTTTTTTATTAGAGCAATGATTATTTACCTCCATAAAAGGAGAGTCTGATAGAATAATCAGTCTCGAGATAATTAATGTTCCACTTTAAATTTCGTTTCGCTAGATATTCATCTTAAATTATTTTGTGCATTAAACCTTGACGATAACATCAAAGTATTATTATTATTAAGTATTATATCATCCAGATGCTTATCAAAACAATGCAGACACCTCTCCCATTATTCTCGCTTAAAACAGAAATTCACTTTATCAGTTTCGCCGAAAAATGTCGTGCGAACTTCAGTAAAAACCATCATCATATAACATACATGATATATTCAAACACGTAATTATAACACACGTAATATATTCAAATACTTTCGCGAGCTACTCTATGTACAGTGAATTATGACATAGTTCTTTAATTCAATCTTCGTTGAATATATTTCACCACTATGTTCCACGATCACTATATACATTGTACAATAATCCTTCTTTTTCTTATTTTTACGCTACTATTATTAAATAATTATAAACGCATTAAATGAGTAGATAAAAGGAAAGATTATGATAGAAAGAAAGATAGATCTGCAAGGATTGTACAAAAAGTAAGAAACATAGAGTACAAAATATCGAATGGATGTCCCCACCGAACTATCGAATAAATAAATAAATAAATAAATAAAGAGAGAGGGAGAGAGAGAGAGAAAGAAATGTCGTCGCGCGCGGAGAGGCCATGCTCGATTGGTATCAAAACGGCCTCCGATTCCACGGCCGCCACCTGTGTGTACGTGAGCGTGCACAAAGGGTTCCTGGGGCGTGCGGGGACGCGCGCGCGCCATCGAGCATCCGTATGAAACCTGCGCGCCACGAGGTAAAGCCGCCAGTGCTATTCGTCGCCGCAGTGCGATACGGTCGATAGAAGAAAACGTGGCCGACAGTCTCCGGTGGTTGCAGCTGCCGCAGACACCGTCGCGTCGTTTCTCGTTCCCTCGAGCCACCCCGTCGACGTTCCAACGAGCCCCAACGTTTCCACCAATTTCCCTTCCCTTTCCCAGAACTATCGCCCTTCGACGCGTGTTCTTCTCCCTCGTTCCACCCCTCTCTCGACAGCTACGTCGAGGGTGGCTACGCTCGAGCACGCTTCATTCCGCTTCGGGATGCCGCGCGTACGGCGTCATGACGCAGGAGGAACTCCCGTGAACATGACGAGGTAATCAGTGTCTCTCCCGATCGGTTACAGTGCTGGGCGAGCCCGTTAACGATCGACTTGTTCGCGAGATGGTCTCGTGTTGTCAGTGTTTGTTTCTGGCTCGTGTTCGAGACGATGCTTCTTCCCTTCTTGATTCTGTTCCGGAGAAACAAAGTTAGAGATCACACTGAGTGAAGTGGATAAATTTGGGTTAAACAGGATTCCTCTCGTAGTTAGAAAATGTAATTCCTGTCAAACATGTAATATCACGTTCAATAGGTACATAGAATGAGAACAGCTTATCTTATCTCCGTGTTTCGATTCTCCTTTAAATCTTTCATGATCCACGGTCTATATACGTACGTGGGTATAATACACATCGTTTCCGGCATTATAGCTCACGATCATTACTACTTATCGACATGAAATGAATAAAAAAAAAAAAAAAAAAAAAAAAAAAAAAAAATAATCCTGTCGTTATCGAACACGAGCCAATAACAATCGAAACGTTTGAGACGAATCGAGTGGCTGAAATCGTTTCCAGTAGCTCGTTGGAGCCACGCGATCGCGAGCACGCCGGTGGATAAGGAAGCGAGGAGGAGCGGCGCGGAAGTGCACAGACGATTCCATGTGGTTGGAAACGCGCGTGCCACCGCTGATCTATAACCGTTCGTGCTAACGTAAACGATCGTGAAACACGGCTGCGTGGCAAGCCGTGACATTGGACTCTCGTACGTACAATCTGTTTACGTGCGCGGTGGCTTACGACAGAGCTCACAGTCGGCGTGCCCCGTCGCGAGCGCCGCGGCGAAAATCGCGCGAACCGGCATCCCTGACCTTCGCTCGTCAATTACCGTCGACCTCTGGATTTAACGAGTCAGGTAGACAAGTGGCAACCGCTAGTTGCCAGTCAGTTCGTAACAATCGCGTGAGTCACACTCGACGATCGTGTTGCACGTGGTGTTTCGATCGACGTTCAAACAAGTGCACGAACATCGGATGGATCTTTGGACATTCGTCGTGAATTCCCAGTGTCGTCTCGTTTGAAATCGAAGCGATTTAAGATAAAAGACTGTGATTATCTTGACACGACTCCGGACTCCGTTCGGAAAACGAAGTTGACAATCGCGCGCGAGTCACCAGCAACGTGACCAGCCTTCCATTGAGTCGTTTCCACCCCTCCCGTTTCCAACGATCGACGTCGCGATTCTCGAAGGATCGACAGTCCGTGCAGTGGGTGGGCGGATTGGCGCCGCCGGGGGTTGCCCGATCGATTTCAGCCTCCTCTCGAGGATGTTCCGGCTCGACGTAGCGGTTCGAGTTTTTACGTAGCAGTCACGTGCCAAGAAGCGTAGTGTGCCGCCGTGGGGGCCGGAGGGGGGCCGATCTGTGGCCGTCGCGTCATCGAAAGGGGGACGCAGCAAGAAGAGGGGGAAATTTTCCCGGTACCTCGACGTCGTTGTGGAAAATCGATGGCGACCACCCCCGTTGCAACCACCCGGCGCGGTGCAATGACCTCCAAACCGGGAAGGTCCTACAGCATGAGGTAAGAGGATCGCTCTCGGCTCCGAGGAAAATGGATGGGAATAAAGAAGAGGCGAGGGAGAGACGAGCGAGAGAAGCGGAGAAAATAGCTGGTAGAGGTACCTCCCTTTCGCCATACGTCCCGACGTCTACGACTTTCGCTGCCCCGATGTTTTTCTCTATTTCACTTCCGGCCGTATCTTTCCGTGGGCTGAGATTTTAAGACGGTCTAAAGTTGAAGCGTCGACTTTCACGCTCGTGCGGCGACACGCCGCTGGGATTTACGACGCGTCGTTTATAGGAAAACGATCTTTCCATCCTCGACGACTGCGAGTTTGGCTTTTCGGTCCCGTGAATGTTGCACGCATGTCCTCTTCGATTTTTCCTCTCTCTCTCTCTCTCTCTCTCTCTCTCTCTCTCTCTCTCTCTCTCTTTCTCTCTTTCGTTCTCTGTCTCGTACGCGGTCGCGCCTCCTACTCGTTTAAGCTCGCGAGGGATGAGGAAAGACCGGCAAAATCACAGTCGTGACACGCCACGTTGCTCTCCAAACGACTCAATGTGCCTCCGTCGGGTATTTTACAGAATGGCGTCCATTAAACGCGGGGATAGGTAGTTGAGGCTTTGAGAACGATGGAAAATGTGAGTGTCGAACGTTACATTTGCATTAGGTGTAGAAAAACTAGTACTTCCCTGTAATTTAGTGTTCGGTATATTTTAGATCGTTTGATAGTTTCATTGATTTTCTAATTTTAATGATATAAAATATAGCTAAAGGTACAATTGTCGAGTCAAACGGTGTTTTAATATTTTCGTTACATTGATACTACGGCATGCAAATTTTTTTTCTCAAACTACGAAAAGTACACTCTGAAATCGGAGGATTAATTGACGTTGTACTAAATTTTGAAATTACTTCTTTGCGCAAAATGGAACATATGATTTACGACATTTTTCATACCTGTACAGTGGAATCAATTTTACGGATCGTAAAATGGAGACACAATAGTAAAAATGTGGAAGTATCGTGCATATATTGTCGAGCAAGTGTCACGTATTTTTTCAAGTGTAAAAATTCCTTTCTCAAACAAGACTGACGTTTTTCACCATTTCTAAAGAGCACAGTAAAGCGTGTTTTTTCTCCTTTTCAAGAAACCAGAGTTCCTTTGAATCTATTGTGTCCATATTTCCTTTGCATAAAACTGACTTTATTCTTCCCTCGATGCCTATTATACGACACCTTTTTAAAATTAAAAGCGCCGTTCAAACAGTGAAAAAGCTACACTTAACGTAATTACGTTGTAAATCTTTCATCGTGGAGGAAGCAGTTTCCTCAGTATCCTGATATTAGTTGTCAGATATATTATCGTCGAGTGTCTAATAATCATAATTTCGTAGAAAGGAGATATCAGCGTGTACGCCAGGAAGATCGATCGTTTCTTTTCGTATCGAGCTTCCAGTTCCATTAATTGTTAGTAAAGGAATCAAAAAGCTCCGATACGACTTCATTAAATCGTGATCGTGTTATGTGAATGACTCTCTTTCATTTGCAAATCGGCCAATATTAATACAACCGAATCTCCAATATAAGAATATTTTCGTGTCCTCGCGGAAATAAACTATGGCGGATGGACGTACAGCATTTAGGCAAACGGCGACGCCGCGTGAAACTTTTTACTTTGCCAGGGAAGCGACCGGTTGACCCGCGAACTGGCGGATAATTATTATTTCAGTCTCTGAAAGGGACCTTTCATACGCTACGTGGCGAGATTATTCCCTCGACCAAAGGATATTTCTGACCGAGAATGTGCAAAACTATGCTCGACAACTCGTTTCTGCGCGATCTTATTCGGAGAAACGTATTGAGTGGAACAATAACCCTTTTGTGTCAAACGCTCCTCTAACGGAGACTCTTCCCTGTCTCAGTTTCGAGATTACAAACGTTTAGTAGATAGGTGAAGTAATTTGGTAGACACGTGAATGTTTGGCTACAGTTGGATTGAAAGTCGATTATGCGTGACAAATGATCGATCGTAGTAGGTACAAGAGAAAACACAGAAGAATTTGCTGTCTGACATTTTTCTTATTGCTCCTTTCTTTATATATATTACAAATGTACAAATGTAATATTTACGTAATAATTAAACTTGAAATTTAATTTCAAATATAAAAACTTCATATTGATTTCAAAGAATCAACTCTAGATTATATTATTCTATAAATTTTTCAATTTGAATAAAACAGTAATTAGTAATATATATATCTCTCGCTAAAATTTGAAAGTACGCATTTCTCGCATTTGATGCCAGAATCATCACAAAATCGAAGTTTTAAATTCCTCCTCATCTTATTACACTTTCAGAAAATTAACTGGTCTGAACAACTTTTTAAAAGTTTCGTGTTTCCCCCGTGTTAAAATGGATCCATATATCGAACAGTATTATTCCTTCCAACTCACTTTAAATCTGCCGCTTTTACAAAAAGACGCGAGTTTGCATCAGTTTTTGTCAAACAACGTTTTCACACCCTCGTACGAAATATTCAACCCATTTCACAATTTTTACTCTCTTTTCGTATCCGGTGCTTTCGCCAGCGTCACAACGAATAGTTATAGGTATACTCTCTCGGCATGTTCCGCGCTTTTCTTTTCTTTTTCGGATTCCCGCTTAATTTCTCGATGTATTTCCGGCTCTGGGTGGTTCCTACAGTGACGATACCTCGAGACACCGCGTGCAGTCGTGAAAGAGAGTGGGGAGAAAGCAGGGGAAGAAAAAGAAGTTGTTTCTTGTTAGTAGAGCGTTACGCGACGAAATCGAAAGATTTACGGCATCGAACAGGAACTAGGAACTAGTTGGTTAGAGCTTCGTTTGAATATTTGTTGTTTGTACCTTCTTGGCTCACTTGGCTCTATGTAAATACGTATGTATTGTTCTTTTTTTTCCATCGAGTGCGAGCTCTTATGTCGAATCACCTACTTTCGGAGACCTTCGCTGCTAAGTTTGATTACAACACAGTCCCCGCTATATTGTAACCGTAAACAAGTCGTTTCCGCGTTCAATTTCATCCCCTTTATGTGCTACCCTAGTCGAGTTTTATGCGCTAGTAAATCGCAAAAAATCTCGAGAAGTGTTTAATGTAAAGTTGTTTGGAAGGTCGGAGGTGATCTTGTAAATTTTTGGAGTACCGTTCGATCTGCGCTACTATTTTTTTTCATAAAAATAACGTAACAATTATTTTTTTTTTTCTCGATTGTCTACGGTGAACAATTTATATCGAAATTATTTTTAATGTCTTTCTTTATACTATCAATAATATCAAGTAACATTAATATATTAAACACTAAATGATGTTGGTCGCGTTGATAAAAAATAATTTTCTTATCAACACAAAGTATCACACATTTGTAATAATTACTCTGATGATAAAGAGCAACCGACTAAAAACTACCAATTAAAAAAACGTTCATCATTTGATTGAGCTAAAAATTTCCGTGCATATTTAAAAACTCGTTGAAGTACAACTTTGGTTTCGGAAGAACCTTATCAAGAATAAACTCGTCACTTTACGTACAAATTTCTTTGTACAACAGCAATTTTGACAAACATTACATACAAAATTCGTTTAAAAAACGAATCTGTTGAGAATTCCACTTGCTGGGCTCGCAAATAACATCGTTTTCCCACGTAATAAATCATCGCGCGCAGGTCGGTAAAAACGAAACGTTCAGAATGTTCCCGGCGTATCTTTGAGGAGGAAACGATTCCACTCGGGGCGCGCGAACAATAAGTATATTCATAGTCGCTGATACGTACACACATTTGTTGCTGTTGCCGCGTCTCATATTCAAAGGCAATCTCCCGAGGAGAAAGGTGCGGCATGGGAATGGCCAGTTGCGTTTTATGCACCTAGCGATTCCCTTTCTATTACTTATTCATCGTTACCGGCTCGTGCTATCGATCCCCTTAAAATCGTTTATCCTAATTAACTGACATTTAGAGCGATGAGGAAACGATCATGGAACCACCATTTATGGACCGCGTTATTATTCATCATCTCTGAAATATGCACGTACAGTTGCTCGTGAGAATAATTTATCAATATATTATGTACGTTGCGTAAAACATTTTGAAACTTTATTGCCTAACCACTAACATATAATACCGTGGTGAGACTCGACTGTTTGTTTCAAATTGGCCAAATTTGAAATAAATCTAAAAATACAGAGATTTCGAGGTATTTGAGTATCTTATGGAGATTGATCTTGTAAAAAAATTTAAATAGTCAATTACCTGTTATTCTAATAACACTCTATATAGCACTAGGAATATGCCTAATCGCTTACTAATATCTTATTAAATGAACGTTTACAATAAGTATCTTCCAATTTATTTTCAACGTTGTTTCAGAATAATCCATCTTCTACAACATGTAACAAATTGTATGGTGTACCCAAGTGTTTAAATCAAATTCCACAAGTCACTATATACTCTGTATACAATTACATAATAACCGAAAATTAGATTTTATCGTCATTTTCAATGTTGATAAAATGAATAACAATGTAAACTCTCCGTTAATAGCTTCATAGAACAAATAAATTTCTCATCTAGAGCCGCGTATCGCTCCGAAGAAACGATCAACTATCATAAAGGTATCGCAGAGCTGTAATTCTTTCGTCGTTTCGAAATTGTTATCTCGATGTCTCGCGTATTCGTTCCAGTTCTTCGTCGGGAACTGAATCGTCATCGGGATTACGTTCCTGAAATCGTTTATGGCGTCCCAAGATCGGGCCGATAAACGTCGAGGAATGGCGTTATCGGCTAAACGGTTACAAACAGAAACCACACCCTTCCTACTCGAGTGATATCGAAACACGCGTTAGGCAAAGAAACGGCCGAACCTTCGTTAAGTTCAGTTACAGGGTCAGCGGATTGATATCGGTATCAGCTTTCCTTCGACGAGAAGCAACTTGATAAATATCGTAGCAGCCGGTCGGACCTATTTTCGCGGAGGGCGCAGCTCCGTTAATATAGAAAAAGGATATCCTCGACGGGTTAATAACACGTCGAAAGCGATGCCAATCCATTTGTTCCTGAATTCTAATAAACCTGAAAACCTCGCTTATCGATCAGTTGAAAAGTCTGTTTGCCAAAAATGTTGCGAGCCAAAACTGGTCTCCGAATAACGAGCGAACTTTGACTTTTTTGTGCGAGTGAAATATATTATACGAAGGAAAATTTTGCATGCTGAATGAAATTGTTATTGTGATAACTTTTGTGCGAGTTTTAAAAATCCACGGAAATGTAACTCAAATTCTTCTACATTTTTATATATAGGGCAATTTTCTTTTCAAACGAATTTAAAGAAGAGTCAAACTAAAGTTTTAATAAAATAAAAGTGATAAAAACAATATAGGTTACTGAAATAAAAAAATTGAAATAGGAATTGATACAGCTATCACGTTCGTAATTTCGAAGTATTCGTACAATTTATTCAGCATTTTCACATTTGTTTCATTTTTCGCCATATAACATGATAAATTTAGCGAGTCGATTTTGATTGTTATCGTCCATAAAATTAACATAGCTATAGTTTCTCGACAATTGACAGATAACATTGCCGATGTCATTTCTATTAAAATAAATTTAAATTTAATTTAAAATTAACAAAATTAGTTTTTCCTTATATTTTTATGTTTTATTTAAAAAAAAAAAACTGCACGACTTGTACCCCAGTACGATTCGTCTACTGTTCTGACTAGGAAATGAAGACGACTTTTTTGCCATAAAATTTTATCCATATGCAAACATTTGAATCGATAC
>KQ435816.1:1195114-1241325 GCA_001276565.1 Melipona quadrifasciata
AATGACAATGATATGTGATTAATAATATCGATTAATAATATCGATAATATTAATAATTTCGTTTACAATATTCATTAGTAAACTGCGGATTTTTATGCATTTATAAGACATTTTCAAGTGTGTAAAACAATTTTCTTTCGAAACTCTACTTTTTTTTTTTTTTATTACATTCTCAAAATTATGACTTTGCATAAAAATTCGCGTTTCTACAAAAGGTAAAATAAAAGATAAAGAAAATAATCTCTGTAGATAATATTTATAGATAATACAGTTGCTGCAGAATTAAATCAACCTTCAATAACCTCGAACTTACCCAGAAAGAAAAATACGAACTATTTTCAGAATCGAAAATTTCCCTCTGATCATAACCAACTACACATGATTTCAGAAGAATATCTTCCGAAGAAAAACTTTCGTCCAAGGAAAGCTCTACTATGGTTTGCGATATCACAAACGTGCGTGTTACAATTTATCTTTCGCAAACAGTTGATAAACGAGCTGCGAAATTCGGTTTAATCGATCGAGCACATATTTGTTTTCCACGTGCACAAACGCAAGGCCGCGAACTTTTGTGTGTCGTTCACACACGCAATCCAACCAGGAAAGCCGTAGAAGTTCGATCGTTTCCCTAACTTGTAAATAAACATGCGGCGAATGATTTTTCATTTAACAGGGAAAAAAAGTTGCTTCGTCAATCGTGCGACTTCCTGGAACTTGCGTATCGAATTCTGTTGCATAATTCACGTTGTTACTTCGCAGGTGGCTATCTATTTTTACTAAGCGCTGCTCCGAAGTTTTATCGAGAAATATTAAGTTGATGCTCTTTCTATGGAAGATAGTTGTTTCGTTTTGCACAAAATGTTGCAGATTTCTTAGAATGATTGTTTTTTTTTCATGTTGCAATATTTTCCAAGGATTATCATTGTTAGAATAATTAATAAATATGAGAAAATAACTTCAGTGAGATAGAAAATATCTTGAACCTTCACGAAATTTTAAAATTTTAATTCTCTAGAAACCTCCAGAGCATATTTAACTTTTTCTCTCACAATTTTCTTTTCAATCTTCTCGGATAAGAATTAACTAATCACTGTCATTTGTCACATCGCGAAGTATTGAGACGATTTCGTCTTCAACTTCAAGAATTGAAATTCAAAGTAATTCTACAAACCTATAATTTCTGATATTCTTCGTGAGACAAGGGGTTAAATAAAGAAACTTGCATCCTAGTACGATTCGGCCTGAAAGGCCTAGAAGTAACTGTTCTGACTAGGAAATGAAGACGACTTTTTTGCCATAAAATTTTGAATCGATAGAAAAAAAAATTACAGGCGCGATCGCTCAGTACCAGACAACGCCACTCCTACTCGAGGTACACCACGCCCCCTCGCAAATCACGTGACCCAAATCAACCAATCGCTAATTTTCGTTGCATCAGCGTCGCACCTAAAGAGGCCTGATTTTCTGATTACGATAATCAGAAAATCGCCCGCTAAAATCACTTTCAATGATAAAAGTCAAACTGACTTTGAGCCATTAGTTTTTCACTGCGTGATTATCAGCTCGAGGATTTAAACAGTGCATAGATAAAATGATCGTGTCACGTTCAGCAAAAAATTGTCAGTCCTTTTCAACTCACGTTCATATTTCATTAAGAAAGGCACAGAGTGTCGAAGTATCGAAATTGTCTTCCGCGTAGCCAGTTCGCGGAACGTAATCCTCCTCCGACAGCTCGTCAGCACGTTATCTGACAATGGCGGGTTACGCAACCGACTGACTAATTATCGGTCATTACGCGATGCCAGTGGCGCGTTCCTGGTTGCGTCACTAGCCTATTTGCACGGTGGCTCGCGAATAAAGGAGAAATTTCAATGAAGAATCGAGGAAAGCCAAAAGCGGTTTCGAGGCCGCGTGGAGAGAACGCACAGTTTTCTGGACGAGACAGTGGGCCTTTGAGGACATTATATAGAAATTTCGTAACGTAAAAGCGGCAATCGCTAAAGTTCTTTCCGTCATGTTCCCAGGAAACTTCTCTGCAGTTACGAAACTTTTCTGCAGCGGAGGATATGAATAGAATGTATGGAAGATATAATACATTGTTGCTCCATTGGCGTTACGCAATGAGCACGAAGGGTGAAGATGAATGAAATTAATCTCTTTGACTTTCTTTGATGTTTGAAATATCCCGTAAGTTTGTGAAAAAAATTAATTGGTTGTTATTGATGAGGAATGCTTGCTCATGGACATTTTGTCAAAGTATTTTTTTTTCTTTTTATTAAAAACGAAATTGCTTTTAAAGACAGTGAAATTCGAGCAGTAATTTAAAGCTTGCAGCAGAGTTGCTTAATATTAATTTTCGAACTATCAAAGTAGTCAAAAGGACAAGTTTATGATTTTTCAGAGGAATTTTACAGCTTTTAATGATTTTCCATAAAATATATATATATTAAAGTTTTTATTCTTTATTAAACAGTTCCTTGTATGTACTTTCAGTCTAAGTGTTAAACCTGACAATCTCGTAAAAATGTTGAAAATTTGTAAATTAACAATTTACTTTAGAAAGCGACGCAAATCCAGTCGTATTATCAGATATCACGTGCAATTAGTCGATACGTATACAGCGAATTTTACAAGATTCATTCAGAAAGTTGTCGAATTAATTTAATCCCAATTTCATAAAAGAATTTCATAAAAGAAATTGATTATTCTTGGAACGATTTAAATGTCGATGCGATCAACCCGCAAATTAATCACTTTGGCAAACATGTAATTAAGAAGCAAATTCTCGTCGGATCGATCGACCCGTGGCATCCACGCGCGTCGTTCCTTTTGCACTTATACGCGATAAATTCTCCCAGTCGTTGAAACTCGCGGAATTTCTTACGACAAACACGCGAAGTTAACACTTTTTAACCGTGTCTTCCAAGAATATTCAGCCTGACGATTGTCATTAACTTCGTTCCGAGAAATCGTGTTCAGAAACTTTGATCAATCAGTTTCCATTTCTATGGATTGAACACTAGGATTTTGCGAGTCTTCAATTTTACTTTATATATGATGTATATAAGAGAAGTATCAAAATATACATGTATAATAACTACTCTGGGCATTTTTATGCATTTGTAAAAAATTGAAAAATTTAAAATGAGTTTTCTGGAGTGGTTTTATTGTTTAAATTGTATTTTTCTCTCTCTCTTTCTCTTTCTTTTTTGTCATCATATTTCACAGAACAACCGCACGAAAATATCAACGCACAATTACATAATTCATTCATTTTATTAAATCATTGACATTTTACGAAACGACTGCGTAAAAGAAAAAAAAAAAAAGGATTGAAAACCATCGATCAAATTTCTTCTATTTTTGTTTGACATTGAATCGTAAATTAATCGTCTTTTTAATTTATGTCACCTCGATTACGGTCCAAAGTCGCGAACGTAACACGACTGGTTACGTAAGAACGTTTGGTACTCGCTTGTCGACTTGCGATACTTCTCCGATACCTTTTCGATCATTTTTTTTTTCTATTCTTTTTTTTTCCTTTGCTGTAGTTAGTGATATTCCAGTACGGTTACGACCTCGTGGATCGAATTGCAGTATCTATGCGCGTAATGATCGGGACACCGGAAGTTGAGCCGGTGATCTTGATAGCACCGTGCATCCTCGAGGAGCGCCGAGTACGATCCACGCGGATCCAATCCACGGTTGTGCCGAGTTGTCGCGAATAATTGCGTCGTGTTGCGTCGAGCGTGATTTATCTTCATCATCTCGGTAGCCACAATTTCCAGGGACGTACCCCTTTCTATAGAAGAAAAATAGGAGAAAAATCTACGGGAGTCTGAAGAAAAGAAAATTTTAAAAACTTCCATGAAAAATTGGGAATCTCTTCGTCATCGAGGGCGAGCTACGAAAATTGTCAGAAATGCCGTAGGAAAAATTATTAATTATTATTATTAAAATTTAAAAACGAAAAATTTTGACAATTTTTGTGAAAAGTGGCTTTAATATCATATTTATTGAAAATTTTTTAAAGTACTACAAAAAGAAAGATCTATAAAAGTCTAAACATGCTAAATTTTTAAAAATTTCTACGAAAAAATTTAAACTTTGTCACTTTGACCAAGTACGTATTCGGATAATTCTAATTTCCGTCAGAAATTCGTTTGCGCCTTGATCCGTGATAGATTAATATTTGTGTAAGTCAACATTTGTACAAGTTTTGAATTATATTGAGTTTTGAAACATATTAGTGGAATGTCTCCTCTCTTTCAAGATTTTAGAAATCTGTCGCGATACGAGGTCACCATCTGTTCAATCACCGTTTTATGTATTAACATTTCTGTGTTTAACCACTTGATTGCGTCTTGCGATAAAAACCTAGAGGAAATATTACCTACGAGATCCCCTCGGGAATATAGGCCATGACCTGACGGTAATGGACGTTTTAAATTACTCTCCGCGGCATCATTTTCCCGTTGCTTTATAGGTATCTGACATTTATAAAGAAGCAATAGCAGAGGCAGAATTATTACGTCTATGACAATTTATGACGTTTCGAATATAATTTGCGAAAGTACAAGGCCAAATGTATGCATTCGCAGAGTAGAAAAGATAGAAAACACTTGTAACATCGATAAAAGAAGGAATCATTGGAAAAAAAAATATTTATCTCGAGTAAACAACGATATTTAATAAATACTATTTGTATTTATTAAATAGAAATTTTATTTAATATAAAATACTAAACAAAAGAATCGTCGATATATATAATATGAAAGAAACAAAGGTTTATCAAATTTATATTTTACACTTTTATTTTAAATTTTGCCATGAAATTGTTCTACTTTATAAATGTTTGACATAGTGCACGATTTTATGTCAAGATGATGTCGCAATTTTCTGAATCGAATCGATATGAGCGAAACTCCTCGATACATCGTTTGCTACCTTTTTTCACGAAAACGGAGATCGAAGTGGCAAACAGTTATCATACGTTTTCGCTCGTGTTCTGATTAGCAGTGAGCAACATTGTAGTGCACGTTACACTTTGTCTATGGCGAGCGTATCGGACCTTGAATGTTCGACGATATTTCGTTACATTCTCTCGAATGGAGTTACGTAACAATCGCGTTATCAATCCTCAGCTGTTTCCAAGTCAACCGTCTAATCACGCGATTTTGTCGTGTGAATGAATATGAAACAGAAAGCACTGTTTTATTTATCACTATTGTGCTATCGTTCGAAGTGCTAATTGTTTGTTATCTACGGCTAGATCGAAACTCAAATGAGTTGAACGAAACGGTTTACTTTATTTAATTGGATGGGTAAAATTAAACGTGGGTAATTTTGGAGTTATTTTTATTTACTGTAATTTTGCCTTCTATTTCAGGCACGATGTGCAAAATAAAATTACTAAATTAAATTTTATAAAGTTTGGTGGAATCTCCATTTACACGAAATTTGATGTGAACATTGAGTTTTACGAAATACAAAATTAGTAAGATATAAAATTCAACATCAAGACAAAATAATAGTGTCATGTATTTATGCAATAGAACAAAATTCTGTATGGAAAAAAATATCCAATTTCGTAAAATTTCTTTACATCTAAAACTATTTATTCTCACTGTCAATTACTCAGCATGTATTATACCGCTCAAAAAACAAATGATTCCTTCCCTCAAAAATGAATAATGTTCAACACCCACTGTTCATTCCAATTGAAAATTCAAACGTGATTTGATCGTTTGAATCGTAGAAACTTTCAACTGCAAATTCGACCCGATCCAATCTACGGTGCACGTGAATGAACGATTCCCAATTGCTTTCCATTTAACATCAATGCGGTCTCTGCGGGGCGCTGAAAATATGTCTGTACATCCGGCGTCGTCCTTTCGTTTCTGAATCGAGTACGCGGCTCCGACTGATTCTGAATTCACCGAGTGTCAGTCGGATTATCGATCGGCTACGGTATTGTGGTGGTCATGGAACATATTGCAGGAGCGTGATCTCCTCTTTAGTACGACGTTTTGTTTCTGTTGGAGACGCGACGCGCGACGGTCACGTGCAAATCTCTGTGAAAACGCACTCCCATGTCCGGTTGACGTGCAGCCGACGTTCGTTTCACGTTCGAACTGATTATACGCTCTTCGTTTAATTGCAACGTTGTTAGTTCGCGATCTTATCTCTTACGCGTCACTTCAGCGGCCTTCAAGAACAATGTTGCGTCTTTCATCTTCGCACAGAGGTGCCATGCATCTAACTAAATCCTTGGCCTGTACGTTGTTTCAACAATTACCGTTGAAACAATATACTTTGAGTAAATATAGAGCACGTAATAGAATACTGAGTGACTCTGACAACAAGTGTTTATAATTTTAGGATGGGATGAGATAAAGATCCTATCTTTGAAATTCGTTGTCAAATCTTTCTTTTGACAATTATGTATATTTTAGTAGATCGATTGTAAATGTTGTATAATATATAATTTTATATATTATAAAATAATATAATAATATAATTTTAGATTGGTGTAGCATAGAGGTTCTATATTTCTATTTTTGTGTTGTCCAATTTTCCACTGTATTTCATTGATCGTGATCTCATTGATCGTGATCTCATTGATCGTGAAAAATTATCTGTTGTACAATTAATTTCATAGAGGGTAATTATAACAATACTCAATTTTCAGAAGCAAAATTTTTATTTTATTTTCTGTTGATATGATCAGTATCAGTATACGTCTCACTCTGATAAGATTACGGATATATTCAACCATCGCGTTATTATTGCGTTTCTGCTATAAAAAGAACAAATTGTTCTCTTCTGATATTTGAGTCATTAAATTTTCTTATCAGTGAGCTACTACTGCTCCATATAGAATATAAACGCGATAAACTTTTATCGTAGATTATGTTAAACGACTGGATGAGAGAAATTCACGATGCACGCGACAAGGAATAGCGTCGAGACATAATCGAAGGTTGAAAGTGATATGGCAGAAATGAGCACGTGTAGATCCTGTTAACAAGGCCTTCGACATTCTCAAAGTCTTTTTTTCGAAGAGTCCGGTGAGACTCCTGTTGCAATTTCTTTGAGAGTTCATTTAGATAAATTTCATTTTTTTTTTCAGGCCTTTGTTCGATTGAATCGCTCGATGTCGCTTGGCTTTTTCAGTGTTGCGTGTTATTTAAATTAAGCGTTACTCGGGTTAAATGTTAAGTATCGTGCGTGCTGCATATTTTATTTATTTAAATTGCTCCGATGGGTAAAGGTTTGGCAAACGTATTTATAAATAGACGTTGAGATGTTTCTTACTCGTTATTTGGCATTCGACCTGTCCATTTTATGCATGCGTGTGAAAATATAGTGAACTTAAACAGTTACATTCATCGTGTTAAAAATATAAATTCTTCTCGAAATTTATCAAAGTACTGTACAATTTTCATTGAGAACGAAAATTTTAAAGAATTGAGTCGTAACTTTTCTTTTTTATTCCGTATCTTCACTATTAGACTATGACAATTAGATTGCTGATAGCATTAAACTAAATAAATAAATTCTGAATTTATTCACAAACGTAACCGAGGGAATGTCATACACTGTTATGCATCTTACTATACTTTTTGGATATTTCATATATTTTTCCACACTGTAATTTTTGCAAATTTTTCCCAGAATGAAAAGAATATCCGCTTCTTTTTTTTTTTTTTATCAGATGAAACGTTATCTTCAGTTCTTCAACATTGGAAAAAATTTCTCACGTGCAAAGTCTATACTATTGATTGTCGTTGCGAAGGATTATAAATTTTTCGAGTTGTAATAAATATAAGCGCAATATCGCGACATTTCCTCGTAAAAGTGCTTCTCCACCCGTACGAATGTTCCCATAAGAACTGCGAGTGGATGTTCTGCAGTGTGCGGTGGTGGGGTGAATTTATCAGATGCCTGGATCATAACGGAGGAATTATTGACGCAAAGTCACTCGAAAGAATTCAGGCAATCGCGTACGAAGCGTAGCCAAAATTTCTTCGCCGCGACCCTTCCTCTTCTTCGTGGTACCACGTAAGGCTTCCATTGTCCTCCTCGTAACAGGCCATTTTGCGTCTCGGTGTTCCTCGTGCCCGCAGAGTACCGCTTGTTACGCGACCGTGTACAGTGGTGAATAATAGTCACGTGCCGCTAGTAAATTAAATCTGCCGATAAATCACGCAGATAAAGAAAAGCGCGCGTACGGAATGGGAAAACGTTCGTCTGTTCTTCGTAGCCTGGTTAGTGAGTATCTTTTAAACGTCGAAATGGTCGGACTCTTAATGAGATGATAATGGACAACGAGTGTACGGAAATAGGTGGTTTCGTGTGTTCTATCTTGGAAAGAAGTCTGCGCCTTCGAATCACATTTGTGTTGAATTACGTTGTAAGTGTGGCTTGATATTTATTATAAATATTTAAATATGGTAACTCGAACTCAAATACTATTGATATTGAAATTTATACAATTGTCAATAATTGTATTGAATAAATTCAGTTGTTTTTGTCTTATATATTGATAATGAAGAATTCCAAGGAAAATTGAAGAATAGCAAATATATAAGTAAAAATATGAAATGATGCAAGAAGAGAAATAATAAGAGTTAAGCTTAATAAAGACCACAAACAATTTACGAGTAACAATTCGTAAGGTATCGTTCCAAAAATTTGTTTCTCATTGGAACAAACTTCCAAACAGTCGGTCAATACCTGCTTCCTATAATTATGTTACAAAATACAAGATATTATTCCATATTTGCAAATATGATTCGCAAGTGTCTAGATTTTTATAAATCTCTTCATAATTCATAATTCATCGTAAAATGTAGTCATCTATTGGCAATAAACATGACATCAGGAACACGTATAATCTCTGCAAATTACACTACGGTCGTAAAGTACGGAACCGGTAAACCATTCTGTTCGTATCGACCTTCGACTTAACGCGGTTCGTAAAACGGAAGTTTTATACCTTGAAACGTTATTTCGGCGACAGAGTTGTCCCCCGTTGTTAATCGTTGAAACCGTCTTAAAACGTGAAACGTGTTTCTGACAGTCGAATCGTGAGATTAGATCAATAAGTCAAGGTTGGGATCACGTCTCGGGGATTGATTGACCACGTGCGTGAAGGAAAAGCGCTCAGACGCTGGAGCAGGTGTTAAGTAGGGATGGGATCAAGCGCAATACGAGTCAAATTTGATATTTAACAAGAAGTTATCTTCGTGAGTTGGATGCAACATTTGAAAATCGCGTGTAATGCTTCATCAAGTCGACAAAACGCTAAAAATTGTCCATTTGTAACATTCGGGGATTCCCTAAACAAAAGGACAGTCAATATTGTCAATTTTACCGTTGGACGCGAAAAGGATCTCAACGACAAAATTGTTCCTTTTTTACGCGTAATAAAATTATTTATTTGTCTAATTATTTTCTTGAGTCTACTTGGAAGAGTCTATTATTGTTTAAACTTCCGTTTAGATTTAGATGTACAAATGTCTAGAAGTACATATGTACATATTTATAAAAGGTCGAGTCCAAAGTTTAAAGCGGAGGTGGCTAACTGGCGACCCTTGCCGCCACTTTCCCGATCGCTGGCGCTATCCCCACCACTGCGTCTCTCCATTGCGTTGAGAGTGTCGCGAGTACAGCACTCGCATTGGGTATATATACATTGTATATCTTGTATTCTTAGGTAAAGTTAAAGATATAGACAAGATAATTCGCAGAAACTAATTTTCACAGTGAATTGGCAGATCGAGCGAGTAGCTCGTGCGAGGAAACAGTTCACTGGCTCTGGTTTAAAGGATCGGACCTGCTTGCGAGATGCTCGATTCCATCTCTAGTGTTAAGCCAGTCGCACGTGTTCACCGCGAGCACGTTGACGCGGGATAGACAGAGAAAAAGAGAGAGGTAGAGGAGTACCGTGCTGTTCCAGAGCAGTGATTCCGGTCAGCCGGAATAGCGGTACTCGCTCGGCCGTACATCTTCGTTCTCCAATTATTACGCTGCTTTCCGCGGCGCGCACCGTACTTACGCCTTGTCGCGAAAGCGGAAGAAACCGCGCGCGCAGGATGCGTTTCGATGAAATCGTTTCAGCGTTTTGTTTCTCTCGACTGTCTCGTTCTCTCTCTCCTTCTTTCTCCATTTCTTTCTTTGGTTTTCTCTTTTACTCGTCGGATGGTGTTTCCCTCCGGTCCGTGTAATTTAGTGGAACTCATTGCCGGGTTTCTTTTTCTCGTCGCCGCGCGCGGAGGAGAAGGAGCAGACGGAGAAATTGCTAGAGGAATCTTTCGGCTTGAGCTCCGTGCTTCGTACGTTTATTCCTGTAACGTGAAATTCGAGATACCGATCGGGCTGGAATTTTCCTGGCCTCCGCGAAGAATTTTTACCGTTTCTGGATGCACAACACAGGCAGAGAAGGAATTCGCCCGTTGAAGTTGAAAAAGTCGTAAAGTTTGCACTGCGCAGCGATGCACTAGGAGGTGAAAGAAAGAATTTTGAAAACCACAGCATGGAGAAAACGCGGGTTTTGCTGAGCTCGTCGCGTTGCGCTTCGATCCGGGAGATTTGTAACGACGCGTGGCTCCTATCGAGTTCCGTTTACGACAATGTTCTGGTTCGAGGTTTTGAGCTAAATGTCAACTGAACTGCGTTAGATCGCCGATTTTTATGTGTTTGTACGAAATTTGTAAAAATATACGAAAGAGCAGAGTTGTAGTATTTAGTAGGCGAAACTGGAAGATCTAGATTTCGTTTTAATTGGATTGTATCCTCTTTAGTTACGTTTTTATAAAAATATAAAAATACTGTATAGTTCGTACTCTACTTTGTCGACAATGTTTTTGCGTTATAATCGATGATTTAAATCACGTTGTTGTATTTTTTTATCTAATTTTTATTCAATACATGTAGCATGTGATAGTATGAAGAAGTTTGTACGTTATTTCAGACTTACGATAACAAAAATTTCAAATGATTAAACAGGTCTCAGAAATGTTGCTTCCTATCAATAAACGTATAATATTCTAAATAGAATTTTCTGTAATGATAGTACGAGCTGTTATTACTTGGAAAATTCAAAATTGCTCGCTTTACTTCCGATTCGAACTACAAGAAATTACAACATAATCGTGTTCGGTTTTCTAATTACATGCCTCATTAAACTTATCGTAAAAACGTTTACGGTCTAACCGCGAAACACACGGAATAATTTGAGTCTTTACGAGAAGTACGATCGCAAAAATTTCAAGTTAAAACGTGAATAATGGTTCGAGTATCTTTTTTGGTCTTCTAGTAATTTGACATAATAAGATATGGATGTAATTAAAATAGTAGAAATATCGGTGTAATTTCTACACGTTGGGAAATAATTGGAATAATTTTTTAACTTTTTCAAAAATTATCGAAATTGTATACTTCCCGTTATTTCTCACCAAATGAACAGAAATTTTTTGCAAATCGCATCTATTGAAACATGAAATTCCATTACAAGTGGGGCTATATGTCTATATATCCCATTATAAAAATTATGTTAAACTTGTACAAGCATCTGTTTTCAAATTTTGTTAGCAACGATGTGAAACTCGACTATTACGATTATATTATAATATAAATATTTCATAACTTCTATGTCCAAAAAGTCCATTTTCAGATTGAAAATACAGCGTATAAAATACAAGCAATGAAACTTTTGCACATTTTCAAACTTGAATATATTATTATTCTTACGCCCTTCATTAAAAAAAAAAGAGATCCATCTCTAGAATTAAAATGATACTTTGTTTCAAAAAAAAAAAAAAAAAAAAAAAACAAAAAAACAAAAAGATAAAAAAAAAAAGAAAGTAAGAAACATTCGACGAGTAAACGTGAAACAAATTCAACAGCCGGCAAACAACTCACTTTGCAACTCACTCCGAGCAGATCCACGCGGAAAGCAGCTGCACTTGAAAACTCGCGCGAGGTCCATGCATATTCAGCGAAACGTATTCATCGGCCAGGAACATGGGAAAATAACAAAAGCGAAAAACAGAGGACGGTGTGTGAGAAAGAAGACGCGAGGCCTGAACGACGACGCACGTCGGCGGGACGCCTGATTCTGGTATCGTGCGCGTTTATGAATGCAATTCCGTGGAAGCGTGCAGCAGCGGCGCTGCAGCTGCGCCGGATAGTTGGTTAAGGCATGTGCGCCGAGTAACGGCTAATTGGCCACCTTTCCTCTCCGAGAGCGGCGCGGTGGCCTCCGCGGTCTCTCTTTCTCGTAGCACCGGCTCTCGTGCCAGTTTTGTTCGTTCTGTCGTGCGGTTTGTATCGAGAGAGAGCCGAGGCTAGAACCACGCCACGACCAAAGGATCCACGGAGTCGCGGTCCGAGAGCCATGGAGTCTCGTTCACGCGCCGCTTCGAAACGGGGACGCTTCCTCTGATCGCGCGCGTTCGTCGTCGTCAGTGCGACGGATTTTCGCGTTCTGTTATCTCGAAAAATTCAGCGTGGCTTCGTGTTTTTCAGTTGAACGACATTTGAGAGATCATCTCGCGCGTCGATCTTCGATTATCGCGAGTATCGTCGACCTTTGACCGGGTGTGTGTTTTGATCTCTCGCTCAAAGAGAAGATTCTTGTTTCTGTTTCGTAGAGGAAAGCCTAGAGGAGATTGACGTTTGAGGTTTGCGGTGAGTTTCTTTCGTTCGTTTCTTTTTCGAGGCTGGTTTCTTTTGACACAGGGAGATACGGTAGGAATGTTGATATTGGAGGCACGAGTTAGAGGTTTCGTCGCGGTTCGGTGAAATAAATTGGCGAGTAAATTGGACGTAATGTTGCGCTTTGGAAATGAAATGTGTCCGTTGGGTTGTTCTGTTTGCTTAGTAGTTGCGGTATATGTACGTTTGTGAATTAATACATATGTGTATATACGTATATAGTTCACAAAAAAGATATAGAACAATTAAAAATTTTTTTAATTTATCAAGCCTACACACGTGGAAATTTATACTACGTACTGTAACGACGTAAAAATATCTAATGAACAGCGACAAAAATGACGTTAATCTTCCGCTAAATATACAGTCATAAAGTATCATAGCATAAAAACTAGGTATTGAATAAGAAGTAAATAAGAGTGTAGCTAAACGTTTCTGATATCGCCGTTTGAGAAACGCTGACTTACTGCAATTGTTTTTCTGTTGCAATGAAATCGCAGGTTGAATCGCAAAACGCCGTTTTACGTAACTTAATCGTCCTTTTTTGCTAGTGCATTTATAGCTTTGCTATTTTATCCATTCGTTCCGTGCCCGTGATCCTTGGCTCTTTGAGCCGAAGGCGATAAAAACGTTCGACTTGCAAAAAGATCAAGTAACAAATAACAGTTTCATTTGAAACAGTATAATGCCTGCAAGTGCTGCCGTTCCACTCAAAAGCGTCGTGAAAAAATGTTTCACTTTGCAAATTTAATTTTTAAAGTCGACTTTATTTTACTGTGATTTCTCTCTGTAAAAATTCCGACATTAAAAAAATATATAGAATTTCTTATTGAAACTCGTGGAATCGCTCTTTACGAAATATTTTTGTATACTTTGAGTTCGTTTTCGTATTCTTAACTTCATCGACGTTTCTATAAAGTGAGACTACATACTTTTTATATGAGTTTCACGGTATCTTCAAAATTAAACGTTTACAGAGAAACTCGGGCGTGTAAAGAAAAATATGTAATCCTACGTATGAAAATATCAACGAATTTAGAAACTCGGAAAAAAGAACGATCTTGAGGGAAAATACTCGCGAATTACAATGTTCCTCTTTCTCAACCAATTAACTTTCGCCCTGATATGATCTTTTATGTACAGTGGTCAGTCGGGAAAAAGATAATTGATACTCGCGTGTACGACTTTTTTTTTATTAAACATTTTGTATTAATTAAACCATCTATTCATTATTCTCGTAAATTCATTGAATTCCCATAGGGTCCTTTTATATTGTACATCACTCGTTTGTTCCATTTTTTTTCTTCCAGCGCACCATGTATTTATTTCTTGCAATAGCAAAAATAATTGAGATATCAAAAAAATAACTTCTTCTAAGCATCGTACAGACTTGCGAGAACAAACGATTAATTGAAATTAGTGTTCTTCACGCGAGCTCTTCAGTCAAGTCCTGATCCAGATCCAGATCCGATTAAGTTCTTATCTCAACGAAGAAAGCCCAATAACGCTTTCGTCTGTGTGGTATACATAGCAGTCGCGATACAGAAATGATTTACGATTGACGAGCGTTACTTTTGTTTTCTCTGGCGAGTGCATCGAAGTCGAACATGTCAGTCGCCCCTTTCCAATCGGCGATCGCAATTTCACCGTTTCGAAGCACGATCTCGTATCCTCCTACGACTCGTTGCCAAGCTGTACTGCTGGCATTGCTCGTGAAAAGTATCAAAAATATGTCAACTACCCTTGGTCCATTGGACAGTGAAAATCAGGATTTTTAATTACTTTCTTTCAATTTAACTTAATTTTATCATTAATTTCAATCACAGAGAAAGTAAAACACAAACTCCATTTCTGGCTGGAGAATAAAATTAAACGTTTCGAATTTTTTATTTCAACTTAACGTAACAGTCATCTATGTATAGCGATATTATTTGGAGGAGTGGATTAATTCTGAAAAAATAATAAAAAGTTTTTGCGTTCAGTATAACGATATCGCTTGGAAAACTCACGATATCAATAATAGTCTGACAAACGATGTCAAAGTTTATTATAGAAAACACAAGTTCAAACACTCTTCCAATTTCTTTATTGAGACTGAAGTACATCATATATTTTTCGTTTGTATGAAAATTTTATGAAATGGCTATTACTCGTAGAATTGGAAGAATCGGAGCATAGTAACGCAAGTAGCAACCCAGTTGAGTGTACATGTACGTTATAATAAATCAGTTCGACAAGAATGGCGATTGCTTCTTCTAGTTCTACTGTAAACAAAGAGTTCTTATATCTTGGAAAGAAAATAGGCTACAAATCTATGTTTTTTATCATGTTTTTCTCCTCGTCCTTAGGTGTAACTACTCATTTTATTTACATCTTGTATATATAAGGTGACACGCGTAAAATGTTACTTAACCACTCTGAGGATAAAAAACAAATATATAAATGTAACAAATTATAGCGTCGAGCGAATCTTTAGAATTTTCTTTCACGGCTCCAATGATAAAAAAATAGAATTTGACGATATAAGTTGAAATTTAACGTAATAACTTATGCAATGAGATGTGTAATTATCATGCAGGCTGACATTTAAAAGGATTAAGCATATAGGAAATTATTATTTGGTTCTGAAACGCATCGTCGTTTCATTTAACGATCGAACCAGCCAAATTATCTTTTCTTTTTACTAAATAGTAACTTTCTCAAAGAAGTTTATTACCTGAATAAATGTATTCCAACTTTATTTGTGTTAAAATGTATTTCAATACGATAATTATAATTCACGGGTCGTTAACAAGTCACGCAATGTAGAATAAGCAGTAAGTAATCATAAATATGTATACGTTTTTTGTGTAGGACTGGAAAACTTGTTTTAAGAAAAAGATATCGTGTAATTCATTACTTCAACATCGTTGAACTTCTATTGAGGCTTCTACGTTTTATAACATAAAATATGCAAAATACGAACATCACGATTCTCTAAGCTACCGGTCGAGGTAGTTTGTTTTCACAGCGTAGTGCTAAAAAGTCGAATTAGGATCTCACTTTATTATCCAGTATAGTAATAGACTTCAAGTGTAAATATATTTATTTTATTAATACGAATAGCACAGAATAAAAATTTATTATTAAACTCGTTATTAACTTTGGAACATGAAAATATTTTATCAATAGAGTGCAAATGTTTGTGATTATGATTAAAGAAATGGAATCTGAATGAAGATTATGAATATAAAAATTTACTATATAACACGTACGTACAAAATTTTACTACACAGCCGTTTATCCAAGTTAAATTTGGACATTCAGGTTTCTTTCATTATTCCGTATTTTTAAAGATTTTCACAGAATAAAAATAAAAAATGTATTCAACAAAACAATTTCGTTGAAAACTACAAACATGACCGTTCTTCAAATGGTTATCTTTGGGTCACAAATGATTTTATGGGGTAAAGTACTAAAACTTTGTATCTCGTATTTAATTTTATTTCGTACTGCACATTTTCCACGACAGGTATCAGTCGACAATTTTAAAATAGCGAGTTTATCAAAAATTAAATTCAGTAATTTTTGAAATCAAAGAAATATTAGCAAATCAAGTCCAACTCGTTCGACGTTTAATGTTAAAAATAACAGATTCTCAGTGGCGTGGCTTCATTGGCTCAAAAGTATTTACATTTCAGAGACAGACTGCGCTCGATGCGAATCTCCCCTCACCATGGAATCTCGAATGATCTGTTTCAGGTCCCCGCGCGTCGGAGGGCCCCTCTCCCAGTCGTTAGCGATGATCCCGCCAACGATGCACGGCCATGAATTCAATCAGCCTCTGTCGAGGGTGGTTATGGTCCGTAAAACGGATCAAAGGACCTTCAGCAAGGGTAGACGGGGCGGTGAGCCGCTCCTGGAAACGGTTACCAGGGAGACCGTCGAGCTTTTCAACGGCGGCCGCGCCGAGAGGAAGTACACGTCCGAAACACGGGACATCGTCACGCCAAAGTCGAACAGGTACGCGTCATTCTCTGTTAATTGCACTGGCTGAAAGGGAAAACCGGGAGAAACCGGACTGCTTCCTGGAACGTGAACCAAGTGGTATGTTCGACGCGCCGTATCCCACGAGACATTTCGTTTCCGCAACGCGCGGTGTTTCTCTCTGAAGAGTATGCTTGCAACGCAACAGCGAACATTGTTGATACAACGAAACCGGTTCGCGGCTCTTAGAAACGCCGCGTTGAACGTATCGCTATCGTTTCGGGGTAAGATTTGTCCAACGTGCGAGCAATTTATGTATTTATTTTTGTTTATCGTTTGTTGTTTTTTTTCTTCTTTTCTTTTTCTAAATTTGGAGCGTTTACAGCGTTTCCTGGTACATATTTTTTGGGCCGCGACTCACTTTCACGATGGCGGGGCAGTTGTTTTTAACGAAATGAGAATTTATTTTTGTTTAATAGGGAAGGAAGAAAATTTCCAAGTAAAATAACGGTGGGTATCTTTAGAAAATATTTTCCAATCTCCTTCAGAGTTGCGATCCATGGATTAAAATGGTTCGTCTAAAGGTTAGAATATCCGAAGGAATAAAATACGAGAATATTAGTATATTTCTCGAAATGAACAGAGTACCACTTTCGCAAGAATTTTTGTTAGTTGACAAATTTGATAATAATGACAAAGTTCAACTGATTAATATTAGTATATTTGGACACGTGCATACTAATTTCACTCACGTGGTAAATTTGTTATAATTTATACAATTTTATAACGTTTAGCTTATTCAATAAATCGAATGTAATTGCAAACTTTTAGTGAAATAGTGCATTATTCGTAATAAACTTTTTGGCTTGTGGGTTTAAATTTGAAGTGGATCAAAATTTACATCAGTTTTGTTTCTCTATGATTCCTCGCGTATGTGAGTATGTCACGTGTACACATTAGTGCAAGATGTCCCGAGAGAAAACCCTAAAATGAGGTTCGGATAAGGGATAGACGTTCGTTTGCTTAGGATAGGGGGAAGTACGAGTAAATATTTTTACAGTGTCTCTGCTTTAGTACACGAATTTTGTTACCTCTTCTCCAGACACAACTTTCGTTCAATTTTTTCCCGAGTAATAAATTCAATCTCGTCAAAATTTAACAATTTTTCATATCGTCGATTATGTATATTTTGTGTTTCAATTTTCGAATGATCGCTGGTTAAGTGAGACTGCTCGTTCTTCTGCTTTTGTGTTCGATTTATTCGATTTTTTCTTTTCATGTTCTATTTTTTTCTTCGTGGAAATCTGTTAAAATAGAATGCAAAGGTAACGCTTTCTCTGCGAAGAAAGTCGACAGCTGTTTTAAAACTAGTGTTTCATTTAAATAGAAATAGACGCTATTGCGACACGTACGAAGACTTCCGACAGTCGCTCAATTAAGAAAATCTAATTGCGTCTAATTCTCACTTTCTGTTGTTCGCGGATTTGGCTTCCATCTGCTCACCCATTTGATCTGCACTTCGGCAGAGCCATTCGCGCGAGCGATTAATCTCGCAAATGTGCGATCGAGAGCGAACGTTGAATTCCCTTAACTGCTCTTAAACTCGGCCGGATCGTCGCGTGAATGGTAATTTCGTCGGTAGTACGACCACCCCAAATTGCAAATTGATTCGCGGTCGGATGCGTTTTCGCGCGTTAATTTCACTCGGGACATCTTGAATTGGCGTAGGCTAAATCTAAGCAGAAGTCGGAGAGGAGGATATATATTCCGCTTGTATATATCGTAAATCGTTGCCCCTCCTTGTAGTATGCCCTCGCTCACCGTTAACGGAACGAAAAAGAAGGTGGTCGGCTTTGTCGACCAGCTGTCGCCCGAAAGGTATTCACCTATGGTGTGCAGACTTGTAGCCAAGCCAAACGCCGATCCTAACGAAGCCGAACGAGAGTGCTCGACGATTCGATGGTATTAGCATAAGGGAAGAGAAAGACGAAAAAAAAAGAAGAGGAGAAAGAAGAAAAAGGTTCGCGTATGCTGTTGTGTCGCGCGCTCTTCAGGGCTTCGTGAGGGTCGGTGAATGGCCTTAGTGTTTAATAGCAATGACTTATTGTTAGTGTGAGACGAGTACGAAGCCGAGAGAAAGTTCGTCTCGTTTTTTTTTAAACTTGATTTAACGTTCGAAATTATCGCGATTCGTGGCATTTTATTTAGCGTTAGTGTTAGTCGTTAATCTTGACTTTACAGCGGTAGAGAGTTCTTCGTATATGTTTGAATAATGGATGAGAACGATTTAAGAGTTAAATTCTCCTTTAAATTAGGCTAGGTGAACTGAGTAACCTTAATTCTTCCTCAATATCGGTGACCGTAAGCACCGATGCGTAGCGTGTAATTACTCGTTGCAAATATATTTTCAAGTTCTCGAGCTACACAGACATATGAACGGATCTTGCAGCGACATTAACTCGCGACGAGTTATCGCTCGCGCAGAAGTTGAAACCAGCCAGGTGAACGTAAAGTAGAAAGGCAATCGAAACCGATATCATCGCGAAGCTTCAATACTCGCTCCAGCTCCGTTCTCTCTTTCTCTCCCATTCATTATACTCGAAATTCCAAAAACTTCCTCCGAATGAAACAGACTACCTTAAAAATCAACTGAAAGTCATCGAACGTTCTTTGAACGAAATCATCCGGAGCAGAGAATTATTAACACTTTAACGACCAGAGACCTATTAGTCGACTCTTTATTGCCAACGCTTATCAATTGGCAGTCTATTTATTGGTTTTTTGCAATTTTACAGATGATGAACATTCGTTTATTAGGTATACCAGATACTTATAAAAAGGATTTGATCGTTTAAGGAGACTATCTAATTTCAGAAAACATAAACTTGTAAACTAGTGGTAAAGGTAAACAATTTTAAAGATAATGTAGATAATGCGTCTGAAAAAATTAGAATATTCCATCACGTAAAGGTGATATTCTCTAGAAAAATATTAGAAATTTACTTACTTCAACAAAATCGTTATGTTCGATACGATTTATTACATTTAATAAATTTAACTCGGTATTTCATAAATAACTGCTTAAAAATAGTACTAGAACGTGAAATAAATATTATTATAGATACCGATATTACGAAAATTAATAAATGAAAATGTTATTAAATAATTCCTGCAATAAGAGAAAGTAGAGCGACGTAGCGAGCACTCTCACGAGCATCGATTTAAAAGCTGCAAAGATGCTTCTTTCAATGACGAGCGTTCCTTAAAGTGTTAAAAGCAAGTTAATAACAACCATTCTCTGGCTCGTTCAACTTTCCAAATTTACGTCTCCGCGAGGAACAATGCCCCCTGCGGATCGGCGCGTTCACCGGTTTCCCGGTTGAAGCTCGCGCTCCGACATTCGCCAGGGGTTAATAAATCGCGAACGTCGGCGGCCAGCAGCGGTAACGCGAGAAAGGACGTGGCAACCTTTCCTCCACGGTGGCGACCGTGGCCGTGGTCGAGGCGGCACGTAGGAAGAAGGAAGTAAAAGCGTTGCACGCTTAGGCACGAGGACAAGCAAGCCTACGGTTGCCGCGCTCGCGTGAATCAGCTGAAACGCGCGCGTAATTCCTGCCGCGTGTTCGGCGATCTCGCGTGTTCCGCGAGACGTTCCTCTCCCGTCTCCCACGAGACGCTTTCTCTCGGCTTCTCTTCGTCGTTGCTTCACGAACGACGCTGCTGAACGCTGATACTGTAAATACGCTGTGCAGTCGCGTGACAAAAGGAATCAACGGCGGTTGCGGCTAAGACGTCTCGAGCCTCTCGACGTTTACGATCCTCGTTTTCAATGGACGAGTTATTTTACTGTCCCGGCGCGTTCGAACGCTTCGCCTCGGTTTAATTTCATTGAGTTCGACGCTTTGAGTTTTTGATGCGCGCGACGCGGTGATGTCGAGCTCGACGTTGCGATTGGTTGTCGAACGGCAAGGAGTGCCAACTTTGGGGTGCGAAAGTATTCGAATGGGCTTGAGGCGAGGAATTTTTGAGATGAGGGTGTTGTAGAGAGGTTTTTGAACTCTTATTGGGATCGTAAAATAAATTTATGTTGAATAAATGAAAAATATGTATTTACAGTATATTTATCAAAGATCGGTGTGGTAGGTGATCAAATATTATTTTCTGTCAAGTACCATATCGTCATTGTTTTAGTATTATTACAGTTTATAAAAGAGTTTTGGCTTTTTGCAGATATTTGACAAATAATTCTAGGCTAATTGAAGATAGTCAAAACAGAATAATTCATAAACTTTACCTATTATGAAATTCTTGTTAACATACAGTTGTTAAATGTCTATAAACGTAATAATTACTCTCTCAATCGAATAGCTGTTCACTGACGATTGATAAGAAAGAATCAGAAGCATCTCAGACACGCGATACTCGTCGACGTAAGAAAAACTTTTTCATGAACATGTGCCCTGTCTACAGAGTATATCACAGCCTCGTCATATCATTAAACCCAGATGTTGCACTTTGAAGTATCTTCACCACCAAATCTTAAAATTGTCCATTAATATCATCTCATGAAGTACAAAATATCCAAAGTTTTCATTCATAGCCTCTCGATGTAACGTTAAAGTAAACAAAGAATTTAGCGATTGTCTAGACGAGGCTCTCGCGTAAATCCGTTGCGGCGAAGAACGATTGGCGAACAAAGCCAGCACCATGTCAGATACAATTACCAGGGATAATCCTTCGGCTCGGTTGTTTCTGCTGGGTCGTTCATCTTCCTCTAGACGATGCTATTCGTTAGAATCGCGTGGGACGAGGCGCCGCGCTGGCCGTGAATTTTGCGAGCAACGCGTTGGGAAAATTTTACGTTTTTTTCATGTGCGTTCACTTCTACTGTTCCAAATAAATAAATTTGGTTACACTAAAAAATGTGTATTTTGCAACTTGTGACTCTTGTCAGTTCGCTGACATTATTACTTGGCAACTTGAAATTTCGAAATAGTCAACATGACCAATTCATTTTAACTTTTGTATCGAAATTTCGTGGATGCAAAACAGTTTATTTTTGGAGATTTAGATGATTTTTCGTAAAATAAACAAAAGCTTCTGTACTCTATTACAAAGTTTTTTTTTTACTTTTTTTGTTTATTTTCACTTGAATATCTCTGATGGAAATTTTATATTTTGATTTGAGCCGGTTTTGATTGCTAGTGTTAAATATTTTAATAAAGTTCATAGATTGGTTGTATACGTATAAGTAAACACGTAGAATTTTCAATTGAAACATACAGGAACGTAGAACTGTACCATAGAAGAACTTCTATTACCACTTATTAAATATTTTGAAATTTCATAACAGTATAGATGTATAGTGTAATAGCAGTTACAAGATATTTATTGCAAACGTACTTAATAAAAAATTTGTACGTAGTATGAATGATCACTTAAGCATTTAATAGATGTTGAAAATGAATATTAATGAATATTGAGACTTTGGAACTATCAAGATGAATATTAATGAATATTGACATTGGAACTATTAAAATGACCAATGCAAAATTTTCCAAAGAAACTTTATAGATTGACAACGGTTTGTCTCCAGAAATTTGGCTAATTTTTCATAAAATGTGCAAATGAAAATTTCTCTGTCACAAGCTCCTCCCCTCATCGTTTCCTGAAACAAGTTTCACATTTCAATCAATAGTCATAAATGTAACAAATTGTACTTGTTTAAATACATTTGTGATAACTCTTCTCTACTAAACATCTTGGAATTTCTACACATATTTTCAAACCTGTTTCAAACTTGACAACACTTGTTTCAATATAATCGCGACAAGAGGCGATATATAATCTCATTACAATATTAAATTGCTACGACACGTGATATATTCATAAAAGGATCCCAACAGCTGTATTTGAATACTTTCGCCAGCAACTGTGTACAAAGACAGATTAATTAATCGCACGTCGATACTCGATCGCAAGTAGACGCAGAGATCATCTCAGAGAGGCACGTCAACTTCTTTGTCCTGCCAGCGTGTCACAGTATTCAGCTCACTGCGGAACCATATACTAGAAATAGATTAGAGGCACTCGTACAATTTCACGAAGCACGTTTCAACGATCTTTTTATTCGATACTCGCTTCGACTCGCGTTTTTGCATGCGTCGCAACGATTCTCTTTCCGACATACAAAGAAGGAGAGAGAGAGAGAGAGAGAGAGGGAGGAAGTGATAGAGAGAGATCTCGATAATTTCGTGCACTGCTTTTCTCGATCTTTCTGCCTCTCGCTGCGCGGGAGAAGCACAAAAGTCTCCTGTCTGTGCGAATCCGTCGACGAAGCTCGAACGAATCGTCGAGTTCCGGGCTTTAACGCTGCTTACACTTGTTTAATTTCGTTTGATTCAGCGTCTCGATGAGCGAGAAACGAGGCTAAAGAGAAACGGACGCTAATTTAACACGTTCCCCGCCGTTGGCTCGTTTTATTCGCCTTTCTCGGGACGCTGTTAAAGCCGAAGATTCTGCTGGCTGTGTTGAAGGAATGTTTTGACGGAGTAAATAGTGTCTTGGCGATTGGGAGAATGCTTCGAGACAGTAAATTGGTGAATTTTTTGAATTATTTGTATAGAAAATTCTGTATTTTAGATATATTTATGTAGAAAGAGTATATGAGCAATATTCTGATAGTACGATTTTAAAATTTGTAGATTCTTCGATTGCTAATTTGAAATTTATTGATATTACAATTCATTTGAAAGGTTTTTGAAAAAAAAAATCATCTTACGATTTTATCGATTCCAGTCATCATTCCCATAATTCTACGTAGAAATTTATCATTTCTTATTAGCAAATCTACTGATTTTTTAAATATTGTAATCGTATTGTCTGCATACATACTTGTGAATAAATCATGAACAAACGTTTGCAATGGCAGCGAATGTGTTAAAGAAAAAGAAAAGAAATAAATAAAATAAAATAATAAAAGTAATAATACAGAGCTATGTATATATATATAAGATACTTCACATAGATGTAATAATTTTAGTACCATCATTTCGTACTATACGTCGTATATTACATACTAAGTATTTGTAATATACGAATTCGAGAACTGTTCTTTTCGAAGGTACAACTTCGATGAATTCGACAAATTTAATCGGCCCAACCGACAGAAAATTGAACAAACATCTGGTGGAGTCGAGATCGAGAATTTGTCGGACATCTGGCAAATCTACGTGAATCGATGACGATATTCCGACGAATTATGAAAGGACGTGTCGCGCACGTGTTTTAGGGGGCATGAATATCCGAAGAAAAACGCGCGAGTGTGTTCAACGCTCGAATAATTCGAAAGAAGAAAGTGGATTAAACGAAGAAATAGCAGGACGCACCGAAGACTAAACACCTTAACGATTCCAGCGACTTAGCAAAGCTTTTGTAGAATATTTTGAGGAAATATTCGTCTACGGATTTGCAGAACTGTTTGCCACGCTTTTCGCTTCGAGCATTCGCTAAATTGGATGATGTAAAAATTGAGAAAATTTATGATTCATGGATCAACACTTGGAAACTGAGTTTCGATATTCCTTCTCCTTTTTGCTTTAACACTTAAATACATTCTCAGAATTCTCTAAAAAAAGCCTTTATTTTCGTTTTATTAACAAAGTATTTTCAATTGTAAAAATATTGTTAGAACGTTTGTTAAAAACCAGTTCAAATTTTGTGACAATCGATTCATGGACCATACTGTACAATTTCTATGGTATAGTGGGTGATCGGTTAACGAACATAATTCGTTCAAAGACGTGTTCAATTGTTTGTTAATCGTTCATAGATGGCAGTAAAATACAATTCTACAAATCTTACACACAGCGTCGCGGTGTGAGGTATACGAACATAAAATCTTTCGAACTGTTCGTTAATTAATCACCCACTGTATCATTCTTTATTTTTATTTTTATTTAACTATATCCTCGTTTTTACCATAAAACACGTACAAACAGTCAATCATCGGCTTTCCATTAAAGTTCAACTTTTCGCTCAGATCGAATCGTACCTCGAAAAGAATATTTCTCTGCTCATATTCGAACAATTCCTCTCTCAATGCACAGTTTCACTCTGTACGCTGCCGCCTATTGAGTACAAACGACTCAATCACGCTGCTTGACCAATCGAATCATCCGCCGAGATTCGAGTTCAAATCGAAGCTAAATCGCCGACAGCTTGAAACCTCTTTATTTCCTCAAAGTTTGAAGAAACTTTTCATAGAAGTTGCTTGTCCGAATTCGCGCACCGCTGGCCCCAAAAATCAGCTGAGTGTCACTGCCTCGAACGTGATGACGCTTCGTCCGTCGCGGGCATCGAGCGTGTGTAATCGATTCTAATGATTTTGCAGGTCGAGGACAGACTCGGTGAGATCGAAGTCCCCTCTGACAGCGTCGCCGGCGTCCCCAGGTCCACTGTCGAACTCCTTGCACGGCAGTTTTCACGGTAGTTTAGGAAGCGATGGCATGTCTTGCAGCAGCGCCAGGTCATCGTCGGCCTCCCCTGATTCTGCGAGATATTCCTCCACGCCGGTAAGCATATTTTTCCACCGATCGATCAGACGAGAGTCAAAAGAGACGTCTACGCGTCTCGGAGAAAAAATGAAACGCGCGACATCTATATTCATTTTTATTTTTTATCACTGAAAGTGATTTTAGAGGGGATAACCCAGAAAATTGGGCCTCTTTAGCTGCAATGCTAATGCAACGAAAATTAGCGATTGGTTGATTTGGGTCACGTGATTCGTGACGTGGCGTAGGGTAGACCTCGAGTAAGTGTGGCGTTGTCTGGTACTGAGCGATCGCGCCTGTAATTTGTTTTGTATCGATTCAAATGTTTGCGTATCAATAAAATTTTATGGCAAAAAAGTCATCTTCGTTTCAGAACAGTTACTTCTGGACTTTTCAGTAAGACGAATCGTACTGGGGTACAAGTCGTGCAGTTTTTTTATACTGTTGCATCAAGTCACCTTTCTTATCAAGTCTCTTGTAATCTCTTGTAATCTCTTATGTATATATCGTCCTTGTGTCTTACAAGTTTGTAAGACTATATATCACGTATTAGGCCTCAAACTGATAAATTAAAAAGAAAAAAAAATTCGTTTTGTATCTCCTAGAAATTTTCTATTGAATTTAATTTTCTATTTTTGAGGAAATTAAAGAAAAACGCTCGCAAATTCGCAAGTTTGCTAATTTCAAATCGTTGCAAGTTTACTAAATTAGCATCGTGCTTAATAAAATTTTCAAAAGTTACTCATTTTCGCATCTAATATTCCTTACGTAAATCCACGTGGTCTGTTCGTCTTAGGAAGTTAGCGCAAAAAAGAAAATCTACGTAAATCTCCGCTAAGTGTTAATAATATCCAGATCAGTACATCTTGCATCCACCTCTAATCCATTAATCATACTTAAGACCAAACCCCTAATTATTACTTCGATATACTCGTCAACATAAATCAAGCTGTCAATATATACGACAAGAGCAAAACAAACGCGCGGAAATCAACGCGAGGCGGAGCAGACGAATACGGAGGAGTTTCGTAACCGGTTACCGCTTCGAGGGTTAAACGGCGGAGTAAATCATCGTCACGCGTTCGCGCAACCTTCGCGTATGGACGAGCGAGCGACATCGGGGTACGTTGGCATCTGTCGATGACTCAGGATCGTTCCCTTTTCGAGAGACGCGTCTAGAGAACGGCTGTAACGCCTCGGGGAAACTCGTTACTCTCGCAACTAGGTGACTAATCGTCTTCGCGAGAATCGGCTCTGCCAATTTTTCTCGTCCCGCTCCGTGTCCATCGACGACGTTGTTTTATTTTTCTTTTCTTCTTTTCCGTTTGACCTGTTTGATCTTCTATTTACTCTCTGTCGTTGACAACGACTGGCGCATCGATCGACGAGAAAGGGGTATAAATAGGAAATTGGGTTTTCGCGAGACTCGTTTGCTACTTGCTTGCTTGATTTAGGATGAAGTTTCTCGTTTGGTGCGTGCTCGATCGCTCGTTAGGCAAGAAGCTCTGGTACAGTTCAGGTTCGTCTGAACTTCACTCGTTGCAGCGAAAATTTTAACTAATGCCCGTTCATTCGAATCTTTCCTTTTTTTTTTTTTTTTTTTTATTATGAATTTACTTGCGTTCAATTGACAACTATCAAATACACACTTACATATGTTACATACGACCGTAAATTGGCTCTTGTATTTATGTTTTCGGACATTTTTACAAATTAATAATATTTTACTGTCCATACACATATGAACATTCTATGTGTATTAAAAATCAATTATCTATCTAGAACAATCTATATACTAAAATAAAACAATAAAGGTTAAAATAATGATAATGTATTTTATTTTATTTATATTTATATATATTTATTTATTCTATTACACATCGTTATCTAACATCATCGAACATATATTTATCAAATTCTCGAAAATCGATCCCACATCAAAACATTGTCCATTAAAGCATCACTTTGGAACTTCCTTCCGAAATCGATTAAAATTAATATCCTCGGCATCTCTCGTTGCACTTTTATTTATACCACGCGGTCTCCTCGACGGCAGACGTGTCGAATGGCCAACGAAGCGTTGCTTGACATTTGCACGGAAATTAAAAATACGCGACGGCCGGTCGATACTACCTCCTCGGTCAAGAATAGTACACCTGAAGTTGGCTCTTGTTCCAGCTATCGCACGATAAAATTAATTGGCCAACCATGCCGTTAACCGCATAAATCTTCTTCGTTTTCAATCGACACTATTTGGAGGTATTACGCGGATCCGTGAATCGGTTACCGGTACCGGTAGTCTTCTTCGCGCCAGTCACAAGTCGCTCCGAGGAGAAAACGCGCGACCGGAAACCTCCGATGCGATAGAGAAGAAGGCGGCGATTTCACGATAACTTGCTTCCTGGCTGTCGTGCTGGAAATGATCGCGTTACGATAGCACGATGGGAAATCATTTCTGCCAGTCAGTCCACTACCCATTCGATATTCTGCAACTAGGTTATTAGGGACGTTACCCGTCTTTATTGCTGGCCGCACTCGCGCGATCGCGTGATTTCGCTCTGACCGTAACGCGTGCACGCGTGCACGTGTGACAAAAGCTTGACTCGTCACAGTGTTTACGAGAGATTAATCTAATTTATGTGTAAAGTTTATCTTATTTGTTAGCGTAGAATATTTGCGAATATTTGCATTGGTCGCAGTTTTTTTCTGTTAATTTAGATTATTTTATATTTTTTGTTTAATATTTTGCTTAATATCGCGACAGGGACATACGCTTAATGCAACAGTTATTTTATCAGCAGTTATTCCTTTTTTAACTTAATCTGAATCTTTGAATTTTGGTTTGAAGAAATTGAGATGTGTATCGTACGTATTTTTAGTCGAAGAAATTGAAGTATGTTATATGCATTTTTTCCCTTTTTTTACGAATAGATACAAGACGTAGAAAATAAAGTCTATTAAAAAGAGATAATTGATCGGTCAAAAATTTTGTTTCGTGTTGTATTTTGTGTAACGAGTGCCTGTAAAGTATCTACTATTTTAATCGATTTTGTATACTTGAACAAAATAACGTACAGGTTTCTTTATTGAATAATATCTCACTTAAGTAATTTTTAATTTTATTTACTTGGAATTTAATATTCTTTCGATTCACGACGAAAAAAATGTATGGTTCGATTAAAAGAAATAAAGATTGATACATCACAGTTTGCCTTCATTAAAACCATACAATTTTAGTAGTAACAAATTCATTAGACGTATAAATTAAAAGTTATTTCAGGTGTGCAAGTTACGCGAATCACCCTGTATATGTTCGTGCCAGATAGACTAGAATAAAACTGCAGCCTCGTCTTTTCCTTAATTGCAGTAGCTGTTTGAGCAAATTAAAGCGTAGGAGCGTTTGCTTTGAGATGACGAGAAGCTTTACCAGAAGATTATTAATTTAGTTTAATTTATAAATAATTTCCGTAAGGTCAGTGAACTCGGAATTAAATGGGGAATGAAATGATGGACCAACGTATTATAAATCTTTCACGTGACGATTTAATCTTTCACGTGACGATTTAATCTTATTATATCAATGAAATCAGTTACGATGATGAGCATCATTACATTTCAAAACTAAATTTTAAAAATTGAAGAAAAATCTGAATTAATGAATTCTCGATTTCATTTTTGTGTCTCCGTGTTTTATCGTCCTACTTATTGTCAAATTTATGTCACGCGGCATCCTCTCTGTGTGTTGTAGATATCAAAGACTGACACACGTAAACCGTCTGTGCGCAGATTGGGGCCTCCTAAGGAATTTATCAACGTTTGCCTCGAGACGCACAATTTGTACCGCGTAAGACACGGCGTACCACCTCTTCGCCTTAACAAACAGGTTATTTCTTTCTTGCAATGTCAACGAATCTCGGATATGTAGAGATATAAAATATTTTGAAACAATTTTGTCTTCCATCGAACTTGGACAAATTTGTATTTTTTTTTCTTCTTAGAAATTTATCGAAAACGCGTGAAAAAGTGTTAATTAACGCTTATCTTATATTTTCTTCGTTTTCAGTTATGTAAAACAAGTCAGGACTGGGCCAACATACTGGCAGCTAGGGGTAGGTTAGAGCACAGGGCGAACATAGATTATGGTGAAAATCTGTATTGCATGTGGAGTTCCAACCCGAAGACTATCGTAGGCGGAGACGAGCCGGTAAACGAATGGTAAGTAACTAAAATTTACATTCAGTAAATCCACTGTAATTGGCTGTCAAATTTGTGTGGGTTTGAGGCAACTATTTTTCACCTCCTATTTTATTTGAAAACGAAAGATTGCACCCAGGGAGGAGTTCAGGAGTGAGACATTAAGCGCAAAAAGTGGAATACTTAATAAAGATTCGTTGTTTAAAATAGACGTGAGCACTATATTTCACTACAACAATTAATTTCGTTATGTTATCCGAAATTATGTTTGAATTTGGAAAAATGAATGCTCTACGGGTGAACGAATAAACTGATATTCAGAGAACGTATAGTTTATTTTTGTTTTCAATCAATGCGAGGAGTACTAGCCTCTAATTTTTAAATTACAATAAATCTAAAAATATAACTAATTAATTAACATTTACAAAAATATTTTATAATCGTTTAAAATGTTTCTCTTGTAAAATAATTATTCTGTGATTAATAAATCAGACATTTCTTCTTCTGACCAACAAATAGAGCATATTTTTACTACACATTCATCTTTGTAACATTTTTTATTACACACGTTTTTAATTCAAATCCAATTCACAGGTATGCCGAAGAAGTGCAACATCAATACGGAAAGGAGCCCACCACTCTAAAAACTGGCCACTTCACCCAAGTCGTGTGGAAAGACAGTACAGAGTTGGGTGTCGGAATGGCCAGGAATCGAAACGGCGAGGTTTACGTCGTTTGTAATTATAATCCTGCCGGGAATTTCTTGGGTAGCTTCACGGAGAACGTTCTACCTCCAGGAGGCTCGAGCCCTACCAAAAAGATCACCTTCCTAGATTCTAAGGCACATTACCCGTTAGACGAACAATCGTGGCAACAAGAGGCTCTGCTCGTTCACAACGAATACAGAAGGAGACATCGTGTTCCTGACCTGAGGTTAAGCGTGGAATTGACGTCTGCAGCTAAGGTGATATTTCTTAGATTTTTTTATAGAATCTTTCAGAGCTTCTTAGGAACTAGCGGTCATTTTTGTAAAATGACAAAATTTGTCTGCTTTGCTCGGTATATTATTCAACAGTTAAAAATTTCTACAGTTTGCAGTTTCTAATTTTCTAGGATTAATTTAGTAAGATTAAGTGTGGCAGATATTCAAGTATACACTCTAACCTAAATTTATACACTTTTGAATAAAAGTATAACAATTTCATTCGCTCTCTGTTTTTTATCTTCTCATAAAGAACCATTTTTGAATATCTATCAATCGAGATTCTGCTTCTACTATTTTTTCCATATTTAAAGATCATTTTTCCGAGATTAAAAATTTTGAACTCTTGTCTAACTCCGACATAATGTTTGATATCTTTTTTCACAGAACAATTCAAACGAACGCTTCCAAGTTCTGTTTTAGAAATAAATTTTTCCCTTACGTGAACTGGCAGTTCGTAAATTAAGCAGATACTTTTAATTTACGTAATTGCAATTTGTCTTAAACTCCGCATGATCGTGACTTAGTTTGCAATTGACCGTGCACGGTCGGGTTCAAGTGTAACGCTCGATTGTACATTTTTTCCTCTATCCTCAGGCGTGGGCGAACACGTTGCTGAACACGAACAAGCTGATCCCTCAGTCGACGTCTCCGTACGGAGAGAATATCTACTCGATGCAATGTTCGGATCCGAAGTTAATCGTACCAGCACGGGAAGTTGTTTCCAAATGGTATTCCGAGAGAAAAGAACACAAATACGGCACAGAGCCAAAGATCTTGAACACATGTATGTAGCGCAACGTAACAAAACTAATTCAATTATCAATTATCGATCGTCGATTAATCGTTGTTTCTCAATTGTTAAACTGAAAATGTTCACCAATGGAAGCTGTTCAGTTCTTTAATTTAATCCGTATCGTTGCAAGAAAAATTCTTCTGACAAAACAACATATCGTATTTTTAATATTTATCACGTTAGATTACATGATATATCTTTTGTAAGATGATAATTTTTTGATCGTATTTAAAAAATTCTGTCTTTGGACAGCTAACAATTTTTTTTTTATTTTAAATTTGCTTTCCATAAAGCTCGAATTTTGGATACTTTTGTTTCTTTTAACCGAAATGATGATTGTTAATAATTATTCATTTCTTTTTGACCAGGTCATTTCACGCAGATCGTTTGGAAAAATACCATCGAGATGGGTATAGCGATGGCGAAAAGGGACGGAACCTGCGTGGTGGTGGCATGTTACCATCCGAGAGGTAACATCGTTGGCCAGTTCGCGGAGAACGTGTTGAAGCCTGTGAAGAGCCACTAGTTAGAGTTTGTTAGACCGATTTACCCACACCTGTCGATATTGTATTTAAGCGATGTATTTATAATACCATGAATAGCGACAATACGCGTAATATATGTATATATACACCAGCCAACACAGATGTGCATACACGTAGAATAAACGAGAACATTCCACTACGCGAAATCGAAAACATCTCGTCTGTTTTATTGATCGTCGATATAGAACATGGCGTCATGATATTAAAGAATCCTCGACAACGACGAGCATGAGACGTGTATGTACGCGTTTGACCATTTAGAACCGGCTTCGTTTTTTTTTTTTCTTTTTTCTTTTTAAGAAAACATATTGTGACGTTGATATCAATCTTTTCTTTCCTTCTTTCTAAAGAATGATATTTTAATGATGTAGGGGGAAGATACAATTTTGTGAAACACGTTTTCGTTTAGAAATCTCTTTGTGACGTAAGGAAATGAAATAATCATTTGCTACGGCGATAGTTTTTAGTTCATTGACACAAGTGTTTTCAATGCTTTCATTGTTATTTCGATAAGTGAGAAAATAAAGACTATTTTTTTTTTTTTTTATATATATATACATATATTGTTAAAAGCCGGTTACCGAATAGTAATGCGATAGCGTAATTTCTTACGGATAAATAGTATTAATAAAAGAAAGAAATTGTCAGTGATTGATCGTTCCTTCGCTCTTTACCTCAGAAACACCACGAAGCGAGACATACCCGTAATTCTTCTGACAATACAACCGCGGGTAGAGCATAGTGTCGAATCGGTAATGTCCTCGTCATTTGAATGGAACCATTGTTATATTTCCATCCTATTTCGAACAAATGAAATAAATAATTCAGAAAACTCAATGTTCACATCAATCAATAAAAAATAATTCAATTACAAGTTACCAAACAACTTCGAAATACACACATTCCTGGAAAAAAAACAAAAAAAAAAAGGAAGAAGAAGAAAAAGAAGAAGAAGAAGAAGAAGACGACGAAACCTAGACATTTGTAATACAAGTTTTCACTCGATCTATGCTACTTTAAGTCAATGGAATTGTACGTTCACGAAATAAAGTGAATCTGTCGGAAGAAAAGGGGTGTTGCTGCTTTATAATAATTTATTTATAATAAATTTACATGCACGCGTCGCGTGACAATGTGTCACGTGGTATATATATATATAGATATAGGTACATTCTTTCTCTCTGTTTTTCTGCTCTCTTATTATTTTACATTACATACAGCCGTTCGTAGTTCCTTTCGTGGTCAAGGATTAATTTTTTAAATTCATATTACTCCGGACACGAGCTCGACGACACTGGAAACTCGTTTCATGCTCCCATTTTCAATCTCGATTCGGAAAGAAAATAATTTTTTCAATGAAATTCTGAAAATGGGAACAAGTCAGTTTCGCGATATTCTACTCCTGATACACACGATACATCGAATCCAGTGGAAAACGGTTTTTTCCGATTATTCAATAATTTTATGCAGTTTGGGTTTTGCTCTTTTAACGCTGGAATTAACGGTGATTAAAATATAAAATTTTTATTACAGAAATTACAAGGAATGGGAAAAATGTTTATGATACAATAAAGAACGAAAGCTTTTATTTATATCTATAAAGTTTCTATGAAATTCAGATCTATAAAATTACGAACTGGCCATTTTGACCATTTCAATAGTTCTAGTGTGTTGATCAACTCTCCAGCCGCGGACAATTTTCATGTTTTTCTGTAAAAAATCACGAGTGAAACGTACATCTTGTATAAGTTTATCACGAACAGATTAACCACAATGTAAAAATGAATCGATATAAGTAGAGAAAAGAAAAATATCAGGGTCATCGAAGTTAACAGAGTGTGATTTTACTGTCGCTTGCGGTCAGAGAGTTAGTAAACAAATTTTTTGACGAAATTTTTAAATATACGCGGATGAGTCAGAAAATCAAGTCGCAATAGAAGTTAATTAACAGCTCAAATCAATTAATCGAAAATTGTTTAAAAAATGAAAAAGGACTACTAATTTAAATACATTCTTGAATAGATATTTATGTATCACGAGACATTTATGAACATATTTTTCATAAAATATCTATAAATATTCGAATAAAGCTGTTAACTTCAATCCTTTCATTTTTACAACATTCTCTAAAAATACAAATATCAACAGCATTAGATCTTTTTCAAAGAAATGAACATTGTTTCATAAGATTGTAAAAAAATGATCTTGTGTGCCTTATTCTCTTAATGTTTGTGTCATATAAAAGAGTGTAACAGAAACGTGTAACAGAAAATTCTCATCGAATATTAACTACTAATTCAACATTTACAGCAATAAAAAATATACTAAATTACCTAAATAATCACATTTTAAGGTAAACGATATGTTAGTAACACTCAGTTCGTCAGTACGTTTGAACTGACGAGTTTTACATAGTAACAAATATTTCCACTTACGAAAAATTAAGTTTCAAATTAAAAATGTAAATCTTTACAGACTAACTCTTTCAACTTAACTTTGTTTTCAATCGCAGGATAAGATCGTAAAGAGAAGTGTACGGTGAACACGAGGATACAATATAATTAATGAAATCTGGTCTGGAATAAAAATAGAAATGATCGATTTTATGGGGAGGATTGCGACGAATCTCGACTTCGTCCAACAACCTCGGGGTGAAACGTACGTTCGTTAAAAGAATCTTTAAATTGCGATAGTTTTGAAATTGTTCATTTAGATGCGTGATATTCCACGCGTAGTTCTACGACAGACTCCAATGGACATTGTTCGTCTTTGAGTTTCACAAACCCACAACAAGATCTCAACGCATTGTCGATTTGAAAATCAATTTCTGAATGAATTACTTTCAAACACACTCTGTGTTCCACGCGCAAAACCGATGGATTCGTCAACCCCTTGTCTTGTATCGTTCAATCACGCTTTCGCGAGAAAGAAATGTTTGAAAAATTGTAATTCCAGTTTCGAATTTGAGATCTCAGTTCCTTCAATTGAGGATTGACAAGTAGAAATCGCTTCACACGCCACACGACGCAACAAACTAACCAATGAAAAGAAAATCGTAAGACAAGGAGTTGAAAAACGCGCGTGTCGCGTATCGAAGAAACGGGCAAACGGATGTCGCGAGCTCGGCGAGTTCGTATTGGTGAGACTTTTTTTTTTTAACTTTCAGAACCCTTACGATCGTCTAGAAATTCGTGAAGGAACTCGCGAAGGGGTTTCATCGATTCGAGGATTTCAAATCGCGCGCCGTTAAATGGAAATTGTCTATTGGTTGTTTCGTTCTCTCCTACGAAGACACCATGATACTTATTTTTTTATTACATACTCGTCTGAGGTTTCTTAATACTACCATAATAACATTAATCTCCATTGCGTTTGACATAGTAATATATCTCTTTCTCTATCTTTTCACTTTACGTTCGCGTCAGCGATTTATTTTATCTTCAAATTGATCCTTCTCTCGCCTTTTTTTTTTGTATTTTCTTTTTTTTCTTTTTTTAATCGTTTGTTAATAGAAAATTTCACTTGACAGTTCTTCACAGACCGGCGTTTCGCGTTAATTTTTTTTTCTTTTTTCCTTTTTTCACGTCGTTGCTAATGTTTATACAAATGTTAACAGAATCGTGGGCAATCGGTTTTCTTATGTCAGACGCGACTAGGATGTACTCACATGCACTCGACAACAGTTTTACTTTCACATCGCTTTTGGTTTTGAACGACAACGCAATTCGCTTTTTTCAGGTCACGTTGGTTTCCGATCCATTCGAGATCCTACGACGATCGATCTATGTACACTGCTGGAACGATGTCCCTGGTTTTGGTATTTTCTAGGATTACCCTTTTTCTTTTATCATTAAGTGACGTTTTTATTATTCTTTCTTTCTTTTTTTTTCTTTCGGTCGTTGAGTTGGTAGCAGAATTCTCTCAGTATCGAAAAAATACAAGATTCACGTAAACTTTCTCGCGTGAAAATTTCTGCCGAAATTTTGTTAGTTTCATTTCGATCGTGTCTGTGTATGTAGTTTCGGTAACGCGAAGACTGTTTAAGTTTCTATTTAATCCTCTGTAATACATTTAAATTTCTTTCAAAATGTAACGAGAATTACAGAGAAGTAAAAAAAAAAATTGTCATCATGTAATACGTTTGCGTACACATTTAAAAATTTCTGAAATTATTTCAGAGAATGTTTGTTGCAAAACCTGAAGCCATAGTGAATCTATTGTAATTAAAAGATTTATATCGAAGTCTAATCCAAACAGAAAACAATGTGACAATTTGTTTCAATTTCCAATAATACTCTTCTTTTTTTTTTTTAAGAATCATCTCCATTAATCAATCTCTGAAGATCCAGCTTCTGCTTCACCGTATTACAGAGGATTAAAGAAAACGTCCCAATATACAACTAATTACCACGATTTAAGCTACGTGCTTATTCATGCGACGCCCTCAAACTTTTTTAAAAGTTTACACATCTGTTTTCATTCATTCCACGTGTTCCGCGTTATAGTCACACTTTATTAATTTCTACGTACTCTTCGACTTTTTTTAATATCTAAACGTTCATAGAATCTTTTGCATCGCGTTCATCAATCGCAGGGTAACACAAAGGTCTCTCGGTTAAACAAGATCGTTCTCTCAGGGTTACAATTGTAGAAAGTCATCGATTCGTCCTTGAGAAATGCCAACGGCTGCGTCTCAAGTATGTACAAAAACTCTACGAGCCATCAGCGTCGACGAAGATGTTCGGTGGTTCGTAGACGGGACGGGTTTTCGTTACGCTAATCAAGGTGAGAAAGACAGAGAGTTTTCCTGACGGAGAGAAAGTTAAAGTGGCTGAAAATCGGTTAGAAGAAGAACGTTTCGAAGAAAATTGCATTCGCGTTCCTGGCTAAATAGAATAACAAACATGTAAATTATAGATGTTGACCGGGGATCGATCGATTCGCTTCATATTTTTTCTTTTTTCCTTTTTTTGGAAATTATTTCACAAATCAAATTAAAACTCGATAGACTTAAAATACTCGTGTAAACTTTGAATATTTATAATAACCGGAGGAGCTTTATCTAACTAATAATAGTTGAACAATCACGGAATATTTAGTTACTTTCTAAACAGAAAAAAAAAAAAATTTCGTTAACAACTATCGAAATTATCGATTCGTAGATGAAACGTATTTTATTTAATCATTCAGGAGATAATTCTTCGGCGTTCTGAATTTTTCCCATTTCTTTTCTTTTCAGAATCGTGGCCGAGAGTGAAGCTAATCTGATCGCTGACAAATCGAAGGAGGAAACGAGTCATAGCGGAAGCAGCGTCGAAGCAGGTACTCGATAAAACGACATATTTGGTCGGAGAAACGTGTAAATTGGTCGAGAAAAACGATTGCAACCGGCTCGAAGCGTCGAGTCAAGAAATATAATACATAGGTACAATCAAGTCGTTTCTAACAACGCCCCTACGTATTTACCTAACTGATTAAACGGATTGTCGGAACCTCGCACTCTCCCGATCCTCCTCTTTCATCGCTAAGGACAAACAATTCGTTTGATTTAAATAGTCGAATAAACCGGAAGGACTCGGCCTCGTTTCGAACTGATTCATAAGAAGAGAAGTAAAGATCGTGTATGCGTAAAGATGGGTGACCTTCGTTCAATCGAATCGCAGCTACGTTCACGGCTAAACGATTATCGTCTTTACTTAGTACTCGATCGCTATTTCGCAAACGTCGTTTCGCGCCAAGTTTGTAGATCCAGACGGGAGAATTTTTTCGGTAAGCTTCGTTCAGATTGCTCAATTTTCACGTGAATTCTGACAAGGGTTTGAGCAATTTATAATTTTCATACTTTCGCTCGAACTTAAACGAAGTGTAATTTCAATTGTCACTCGAATCGGGCAATTTAAAATTTCACACAAATTGTCACCTCGTTCAAGCGACTCTTTTTACTCGAATTCAAGTATGATACAATTTTACTGTTACTTTGAACTCGAGCAATTCGCAATTCTGCTTGAATCTTTGTCTGAATTCAGGCAATTTAACATCGTTTCACCAATATGCGCTCAATTTTCGTTCTTGTTAATTCGAACTGAAATAGACGAATCTGAACGCTTTATTTCTAATTCTCCGATCGAACAGGTCTCGAAACGTTGGCTCGATCGTTCTAACAATCGTTTAAAATCTCGTTCATCTTATAACGTACGCGTCACCAATCGGTGCGTTCCTGTGTTTCTCGCGTGATATGATTAAAATGGTCATGTGTTTATTATTTATAAGATATATACTCTTGTCGTAAATTGGTTCTAGTATAAAATTATCTCACGTTCACCCCGTTCGAACGTGATTCTACGCAAGAATCGGGGCTTGCATCAGGGAGACGTTTCTCATTTCTTACCTACTTTTTTTCTTTTTTCTTTTTTTTTTTTTTTTTTTTTTTTTTTTTTGTCAACTATCCCGTGCGACGAAGGACAAGAATTTATTTTGCATACATGTCGTTTGATAAATATGATTGTATGAGCTGTGTCGATGCACGTGTATTATCCGTCTTCGTTCGACAAAATGATAGTCAGCAGCAAATTCAGGATATTTATAAGTACAGGATATTTATAAATTCGTAATATAAATCTTTTTTCGAGGTAAATACGAGGTAAAGTTTAAACGATTAAATATTCAACTGTTGCAATCGTCAACGTATCGATACTTACAAGAATAAAAGTTACTTTGACTTGAATATGGTTGGTACAATGTATTAAAAATAATTGAGTAGTGCAGAGAGTTTCTCGATAAATTTGTGATCAACGTGTAACTTCACGCGAGAACTAATGTAATAATTCTAGCTGTTGATTATTCGTCGACGATATTCTTTGCGAGTGAAGAGGAACTAGGAACCTTTAAAAATACTGAACAATATTTTTAATTAAATGTTCAGAGGTAACGCGGATTATTCGTTAATTCCTGTCCATCGTCGCAAGTTTCATTTTCACTGCTCTATAATAATAATTTCTCGGATTGATTAAAACTGCGTCGCTGGACCTCTGGCGATAACGCGATATCGCGAGTATTTCTCTGATCTAGGATGCTCGTGGTCGTTTTGGATCGCTGAGAATTTCGATCGGATCCGACACGGAGATGTCGAGACGCCAGAGTCGACTAGAGAGCAAAACGTTTTAAGAACATACATGGATCACTACGCGCGCCGCGAGAGTTAATGTCAACGGATATTTCCGAAATGAAACTCGCAACAAACGGTGATTTGATTTCGCAACCGTGTGATCGGCGCTATCTACAAATGAAGGATCAGTATTGAAACAGTATCGTAGCTTCGTGAAACAACTATACGTCGGTCGAACTGGGCGCCGCTTTGAACGAAATACTCAACGTTATTCGCTTGTGATTTTTCTTCGGTTACATCCCTCCGTTTAAGTAACTTTGATTCTAGATCCTTTAACCCTAATGCAATTTTTGAATATTTATATTTCAATTTAATTTGAAGCTCTCGTTTCATTAAACGAAAATGATTGTTAACGCTTCAAGATGCTCGAATCACGCGTAGATTGTCGTAATATTTTTTACTTCATAATAAAGTTTTTTAAAACTTGAGATATTTTTCAAATACGTCAAAAACGAGCTAACGAATGTAACAGAGTTAAATTACAGCTAATTTTGACACCCACGATGAAGAATTTTGCATCATGTACGATTGTGTGAGATTCTTATTAACGAGTTTACTAAATTCAAATGTCACTTTGAACCAATTCTACCGAGTAATTTATTCGACTAACTGCAACTTTGCGACTTGGAGCAATCTAAATCCCCTCAAAAAACGATCCGTATCACAACGAATCGACGCCCAGTTCCGTTCCAGATGTATAAAACGAAGGTTCAGCGTTCTGGCGCTATCACAGTCGCGACTCGACGACGCCGCGTTTAGGTCCCCCGATGGTTCCTGCGAACCGTACCATCGCCGCTAAGCTAAACTCAAGACTACCAAGAAGTAGAAGAACGTAGTAAAAAAAAAAAAAAGAAAAAAAACTCGTCTAAGCTGTTCTCCACCGTAAATAAGTCATGAAACGGTCATTAGAGTTGTTATCCATCCTCCCTCCTCGTTCGTCACTGAAACACCTTGCTCTCCGGCCGTCTCGCAAAAATAGAACAATGGTCGTCAATCATCGTCCACCACCACCATACAGTCCCATCAAAATCGTCGGCGATCAGGATGCGTCAACACACCCTTGGATCTTAATGATCTCGACGTGTCATGTGGGAACGCTACAGCCATTTGTTTCGCACCACGCCGGAGAGCCTGCGTCCCCACATAAGGTTATATCATACGATCGTCCCCTGTATGTACTGAGGATCCTGCGTGCCGCCTTGGATCTGCGGCGACTGCGAGCCGAGCGGGCCCTGAAGATTCGGTGGATCGTACAGTCCGCCGAGAGATCCACCAAGGCCGGGATCCACGTTCGCCCCCCCTAGAGAGGCGGTCAATTCCGGCATGGAGGGCAGGCCAACGTCCAGGATCCCCGTGTTGGTGGCCACGCCGGTTTGCGAGCCTTCCTCGGGCGGGGTCACTTCCAGACCGATGGATCCGTTCAACGCAATCTTGATCGGGTTGTGGTTCGACGGGTGCGACAGCGCTCCCAGGCCAATGTCCTCCAGGCTGCTCTTCCTTCTGCTGATCGTCAGACCCTGCCTCAGGGAGTTGCTGCGCCTCAGTAGAATGTCGTCGACGACTCTCAGAGAGTTGGAACGCCCGCGCAGAGTGCCAGCCACCGTTGGACTGTCCGGCAGAGACAGGGAATTCGATTTGGTGGTGCTGAGAGGTGGTGCCCTGGGCAGGCCGATGCCCGATCCTCGACGACTTCCCGTCCCAGCTCCCGGCAGGCCGGCCGAGGCCACCGCCGCGCTCATTTGGGACACCAGCTGGGCCGAGCAGAAGCTGATGTTGCTCTTTCGCCTCGAGTTGTGCCGCTCGAACGTCTTCTGCGCGGAGAACGGACTCGGCCGGACCAGGTACACGATGTCGCCCTCCTCGAGCTTCAGATCGCAGCTGGGATTGATGATCACGTAGGAGAGGCTGTTACGCTTCTCGGAGACGTCGTCGTAGTCGGCCACCGGCAGGTTCAACGACTCCATCCGGGAACGCACCAGATTTGCGATCTCTGCCCTCTCGATCTGCTGGGCGTGGTTGTCTCGCGCTTCGTCGCCGAGGCTTACCGAGTACTGTTCCGAGAAAGAGAAAAAACCAGCAAATTTTAGTCGCCAAGTGCATCAGAGGAGCGGTTGGTTCGTTTGAAACGGACGAGTGACACACTTTGGTTGGTGCTCTTTTCGGATAGACCGTTGATTGATAATTTCTATTTATGTACACAACCACGGAAATGGGAACAGCAATTGAAATTTTGTTTCTATTACAAAGATCATCGCGCTTCGAATATTTTATACGTTCCCGCATTTTAAAACTGTGTAAAAATTTTCTAAGAATCGAAGAACCGACAAACTTGCAGCAACAACGTTCATCAATCATCGTCTATCGAACGTCAAAAAAAACGATCGAATCTTCAGAAAAAAAAAAAAAAAAGAAACAACGATCGATCGAGAGATTACAAAAATGTAGGCGGTGAGAACGAGCACAGAGTTCTCGAGCGTTCACAGGCCGGAAGCCACAGAGACCAGCGTTTGTCGCATGCGTTCTGCAACAAGCGTTCTTTCTTTCTCTTTTCTTTTTTTTCCGGACATCAGGCGAAAGGAGAACCAAGGAGCGACAAAGAGAGAGAAGTAGTGGTATTATGTGAACAGGATAGTAAATAGAAAGAGTAGATACAAACAAAGAATATATATGTATAGAGAGAGAAAGAGAGAGAAAAAAGAGAGAGAGAGAGAGAGATGCGGCGCACAAAGATCATACAAAAAGTGAAAGTATATATGGCGTGAACAATATAAAACATATACAAGAAGAAGAAGAAGAAGAAGTCGATCGAGATAGTAATAATGCGGCGACCAGGCAACGTCGACTCTGTACTCACGGCTGAGGCACCCTTGTCGCGGGTCGCGCAATTCGCAAGGCACGAAGCTGCCGCCGAATGACGCACCTTGTACGTCACGCCGACGCCGGCGTCGCTCTCCGCGTCTGAATCGCCCTGTCAAAACGATAAGCAATTCTACCCTTAGGTACTAATGATGGCCCACCGTTGCTGTTGACGATTTCGCACGCACACGCCGCTGCTCGACCGTGGTCTTTGCCATTTCGTATCGTTTTTTTTTCTTTTAGCACAATTACTTTATGTACAGTATGTACATGATCGGTAGCTACTGCGTTTCTACTATCGCGTATATCGAGTATATCACACAAAGAGCTCAAAAAGCCAGTCAACGCTGACAAATTCTTCTTACATATTGCACTGATACACAGCTATGCTCTAGATAGGTCTTTATTTAATTTTCCAGACATCGACGTTCCACTAATGATGTTAGGGGCTTTGAATACTAATTGTCCGTTTGCCCCTTTTGATATTGTAAATAAGGGAGAAAGCAATTTACCATCTGTTGATATTATTTAACATTTTAAAAACGTATTTACGAATGGAGAACAATAAGTAATCTGTGTGCGTAATTGAATACATAGTATTCGTAAGCAAATGTTGAAGAAAATTTGTTAACATTTACTTGGAGAAACTTATCAAAAATACAGTTTTTTAAAAATATATCGTTTAAACAGATTAAAAGATTTTCATGCAAAATAGTATACACCGTTAAATTCGTCGTTAAAAAAAACACTAATTTCATCGATGTACACAACAATTGTATGTTCAATAATTTCCGAGATATTTGATAAAATATAAGAGTATATTTCCGATGAGAAAAACACGGGTCGAATATTTTAATGAAAATTACTTTCATCCCAAATTTCATCGGCGATTCCGACTTCGACATGTTCCCTCAAGTACAAACATTCTTTCGCGGGTCAATGAAAATAGTTTGGTCATAACATTGTCGTGATTATGTGACGATGACTAGACTGGAGATTTTGAGGATGAAAGGATGTTTGCATAGCGCAAGTTGCTCTTAATGGAGAACAATTTACAGTGTTTGGTTTTTGAGCTCTCGATATGTACGTTTTTTTAATTTGAGCTTCCTCCGTAGAAAGTATTGCACAGGATGTACGTAACGAGCGATGGGCTCAAGCACGTGCCAATGAGAGTTTAAATCGATCGGATTTGAATTCTTTAAGTAAATGTTTCAAGAGACAGGACTAGATTCGAAGTGATGAATAATTTGAAGCGAACGTAAGTTTGAAAATGTTTATTTTCAGGAAAAGTGAAGAAAGGAATTCTGAGCAGTAGAGGTTCGAAATTCTACGAGCGCTTTTACAATTTAATCGTTACTCGCAAGGGTTTCTATTCGACTATCGTAGGAATTTGCAGAAATTGTAGAGTTAATTATTCCGCGGCACAAAACTAATCATTTTTGAAGAAACTGTGAAATGAACCTTGAGCACCGAATTTGATCCCATCACTACTACTTGTAACGAAATCAAGAAATATCGAACAACAGTTAATCCGCAGTTGTGAAAGTTGACATTTCGTTATTTAAAGATTAGGTATTGAGAACGAAACTTTGATTTAGATTAAATTAGTATCAAATTACTACAAACTGTAGATTTTTGACCAAATTAATTACGGATTCCGCAGGTGTCAGAATCAATATTTCAAGTTACTTTACTTATTTCGTGATTACGACATTTTTCACGTAACGTCCTGTACCTGCAACGTAATTTATAAATAAATTGAAAATTTTCGTACTAAACATCTCACTGTCAAACTTCGAGAAAAATAATGAATAATTTGATTGTTATAGGATAATATGTATCTCGTATAACGTTTATTCTTCTCTTCTCAAATGTTCATATAAAGATGTATATTTCAACAATATAATCATGAAAATATTGCTGCAAGATTGCTACAAGATTGCTACATGAACTTACATTAAACAATCACAATATATTAATCTGTATACTATACTATATAACTAAGATCTAATAGTAGCAAATTGCAACCTTTAGAAGAGAATCGTACATAAAAATGATCGTTCGAAACCAATCGTCATTTTAAATAAATATTATATCGTGAATCACCGTGTACTCACAAAAGAAAATATACTAAAAATTCATTTTATCAATCCAACGGAAGAAGCATTTCGATTTACACTAACAATAATAATAATGATAATAATAAAAATAATGTGTATATGTATATATATTATATAATTTATATATATATATATAATGTTTCTAACACGATGCAGGCTCAAAGAAACGAACACGATCAGGATCGAAGGACGTGCTACGAGCATCGTTTCAACAAGATGCAAGAGCCCTAACGCTTCTCTGTTTCTCACTGAAAGGGATGAAAATGTTTCTAAGAGAAACGCTGCACGAGCTGACACCGGGATAGATACAGAGCAGAAGATAGAGCGGGAGTACAACCATGCGCTACTCACAGCCGCCATTCAAAACAAGTTGTTTCCTGCCCTTATGAATATATATATGGTACACGAACCAATCAACTTATGATCAGAGTGTTCGCTAAACGAGAATGAGCGACAGTTTCTTCTTTGTTTCTTTTTTCTCTTTTTCTTTTTTACTCACGTGAGACGTGTCCGAGACGGTGGTGTCCTGCGTTCTGTAAATACCGATAGGAATTTCGCAGGTGGTGGAACACAGTTTTTGATACAATCTGCCGTACGTTCTGATCCACATGTCGTCCTTCGTGATTCTCATCTGCAATCAAGCGGACGACGAGGGCCTTAATCTCAAGGCTGGAGTTTCTCTTTCTCTTTTGCTTCTTGCGGGAAATTAAAATGTATTAGGTAATTAGAGGTGGGGATGTAATTAGACGAACTTGGAGCATGCGACTAATTATAGGGGCGATTAAAGTTAATTGGAAGCAGAATTATCGCGAAATGCGTGTGAGGTAATTGCTTGGGTTCGATCGATATAACCATCAGTCAATGGGGAAAGGTCTTTATTTTTCTCATAATTCAACTTGTAATTATTATCTTCTTCTTTTTTCTATGAAAAAAAAATGAACAGTACACGCGAGTAGAAATTTAATTAATCTTTGTTCCCCAATTATTAAACTACAACCGCATAGATTTTCATTCTACTTCCTCTTTGCATAAAATACGTCTCATTGTGAATTTCAAACGTGTGCAAATATTTTTGTCACCAACTCGGATATTTTCGAATTTTTTACCGATGTTAAGAATCCAGATCCTGGCGCTTGGTCCACACCCAGTAGCAGTCTCACGAACGTTATCATGTAGTCTTTCACGAACGCTTGATAAAGAAGCGTGTCGAGCATGGAGGCACTGAAGACACTGCCAGCCGCGAAAGGCAATCGAAACATGTAAGATATGTGCGAGCCTCTCTCCTTTTCTCTCTGTTGATTAAAAACCAAATTTTCCAAATTACGCTTAAAGATTTCGTGATGATTTGAGAAATTATTTCACCTAAAGTCGAACATTATTTCAGAAATTTTGCTGACAACAACTGTTGCAGAAAATTCATTTAACCATCCTACAAGTGAATTTCTTTCGAGTAATAGAAAAATATTATTTTTTGGCCATCTTTCTTTTTGCAATTCAAGCGCAATTGTTCAGTTATTTTGTGATAATTGTTTTAACTACTGCAAACGTATTAAGTCACGCGGTATTGTCATTCCCTTCCAAGTGCTGTTAGAGGAAGGTTTCAAAGTTGATTGCTTTTCTAGTAAAAAAGCGCAACATGTGTGTTAGCGCGATAAAATTTTCTTTGTACGTAAGATAACAAAGTAAAGGTCAAGTATACGCGCTTATGAACTGGGCAGGTCACGTTCAAGACAAGCGATTTTACGCATTATTGGAAATTTAGTTAACTTAACTAGGAAATTTCTTCGGTATTGGCGAAACTCAAATATAAATTTTCACTTTGATACGCAACGTTCCGCTTTATTCGATTGTATTTCAATTATTTCCCTTTTCATACGACGTACAGACGGGCATAAATTATCGTTCGATTTCATAATTAGCGGATTAATCGTTATCGAAGGATTCATGTGATATTAAGTATTTATTTCGCCGAGCTTTATGAAAGCAATGGGAAGAAGTACCTTTTCCATTTTGCTGAGATGAAGAGCGTACTTGTCGTGTGCCCTGAATTGCATGAAGCGCATATTGCTCGATTGTGAGAGCTCCGTTATGCTTTTTATGCTAGGAAAGAACCTGCAAGTTCATAAAATGTTACACGGATTCAATAGCAGAGAGATAAAATCAAAATGAAAATAAAGCGTAGGTAAAATTATCAATTCGACAAAATTGTTCCCCTATATATTCCAATATTTCTATTTTTGACGAATATCATTTTTTTGAGACACTGTGGTATACTAGTTGCTAGTATTAATTAATATATATATATAATATAA
>KQ435816.1:1291054-1305422 GCA_001276565.1 Melipona quadrifasciata
TATGTTATATATAATATTATTAAAATTATTATTTTAAAATCGCTGTAAGAATCGATATTCGAAATTTAATGGAAAAATCAACGGAGAAATTTCCTGAATCACATGATTTAAATTTCTTAACCCTTTAAGTACAAAAACGGGATTCCGTTTACGCGAATCGTCGAGGAACAAACGATTCATACAATAAGAGTCTACTGATTTCACTATCTATCGTATAATAGGAATTTACGTTCTAGATTCAAACCACAGAAATTCATTTAACCGGACACTAATTAAAGCCTCATTCCAATAAATGAAGTTAAGAGAAAAGGAATTCTACGTCAATAACATCTTCTCTAATTAATCTACTTCGTTTTCAAACAGTTATTATTCCAGAAGAAGAAGCGTCAAATACACTTTCTCGGTCCATCAATTTTTGTAAATTTTTAAACAGATTTGTGATTAAAAGAAATCCTCAAACTTTGAAACTATGATCAATTTCGTTATTACTGTATTCATTCGTATTTATTCTAAATGTAGCAAGTGTCTAATGAGTCACGAACACATCAGACGTCAATATCCCAATAGTGAGATAAAAATAATATTTGCCTCGCATTGATTTTGCAACAAATAATTTTCATAACGAAGCCTCCTTTCACGATGATGAACAATTTTTATAACCTTCTTTCGTAGTCGATGCAATGCAACGTGAAATTCTACAAATGAGATTACACATACCTAATCGCGAGCATGACTATACAAATAGATTTATTACTAAATATTTACGCATTCTTTGAGAAAATTGAAAATGCACACAGTATGCAAAATATAAAAAAATATGTAAAATATTGAAATTTACTTTATTATTTAATAAACAAAGCAAATACTTATTTAGGTTTCTTTTTTTTTTTTTAGTCGGATTCGTAAAAATATAATGCATCAGCATACGCAACAAGAAACGGCTAGTGAATAGTCTTCTTTCACAACCACACCTGATCACAGGAATCTCGTAATATCGTCACTAAACCCTTCGAGAATGGCAAGTTTTCCAATCCAACTTATTCCGCTAATCAGCAGCGGAAATATTGTCGAATGTAGCACACGTAACAATCGCAATTCGGCGGATTTCCATGAAACATGCTCGCGCGGAAAGCTCCCACGAGGCAGCGCGTCGCTCAGTCTAATTATTAAGCAACAGGGTTCGCATTACCATTTGTTAGATCGAAACTAATCTACGAGGCAATCACTATTGAAACTGATCGATCGGATTATTCGTCAGTTTTACAAGTCGCGATTTCATCGAGTCAAATGTCATAGGATCAAACTTGACGTGGTAGAAACGATATACTACCCTCTGTTAATCTTTATTTAACTCTCGCAGACTTTATATTCTTACGAACATTCGTTTATTAAATATTATAATTGAAATTCTATTTTGGACATTTTCTTTACAAATGCACGAACATCGACGAACTCGTTACGAAATCACAATTTTATCACTGAAAGCGATTTTAGTGGAAGTAACCCAGAAAATCGGGCCTTTTCAGGTGCAACGCTAATGCAACGAAAATTAGCGATTGGTTGACTTGGGTCACGTGATTCGCGAGGGGGCGTGGGCTAGACCTCGAGTAGGAGTGGGGTTGTCTGGTACTAAGCGGTCGCGCCTGTAATTTGTTTTCTATCGATTCAAATGTTTGCGTATCAACAAAATTTTATGGCAAAAATGTCGTCAAAACAGTTGCTTTTCGCAGTTTTTCATTCCTCGTTTAATTTTTCTAATATACATTCATATGTGCAACGTCGTTTGTAGATATATTATACATTGTCACGTACGTTATTCAAAAATTACTCGAACAAAAAAGTATTCCAAAGTTGTGTGCTTCAAAATTCAGTTTTATATCGATGTGTGACTCACGGAATGTGACTTGAGAGAAAATAAAGAATTAAACGGTCTAAAATATTGTAAGAATAATTGCAAAAGCACATTTAGCCTGGCCATGATTGAACATTGCTATCAAAACGTCAAACTATTTTATGAGAAGTAACTTTACGATTCTCTCAAACAAACTGCTATCAAAGGACAACGAGAAACCGTAACCTCGGTCTGATCACAAAACGTCGAGCTCTTTTCACGCCGTCGTTCGCCCGAATGCGTTCGAAAGCGCAACCACGCTCTCGCAGTATGGTTCTTCAGCCATAAAGGCTTCCGCGTGAGCATCCCTCGATAGACAATCGATTGAACAGTCTGTCTCGCGCGAATGGACGTCGTTTAACGTAGTTCTAGACGTATTATGTGGGTCAAAGATTGTGTCCAATAACATCGTGCAAGCGATCGTAATTAAATCGTGAAGTAAATTAGCGATTTACGAACTTAGAATCTCGATTTTTTAATTCTAGAGTTTTCACCGTTTCATTTAATTTTTTTTTTTTTTTTTTTTTAATAAAGCTCTCACGTTTCACTCGTATGTTTTTGAAAAAATATTTCTATAATCAATCGTACGCTCTTGCGCCTTCAAATTTCTCACAAACGGAATTATTTTGTAATTTAAACGACATCATTCTCGCGGATCTGACAGACTGCAGCGAATGTAGGAAATAGATACGATCATTTTGCAATTTGAGTCACACTGTTTTCATCGATTCGACAGAACAACGTTCGCCACGCAAGTTCAAGTTCTATCATTATCGTTTTGCTCGTTCACGAAGCTACGGCAAAGTCTCGGAGACGGTTCCATTTCCTCGAGGACTTATCGAGGTCGCTTGGCTTTCGACGAACGGAGATTCACAGCGATCAATCAACTCTCCGAACAATCACCGTTTTTGATTTCAACTTTCAAATTTCATCGTTTATACGTTGCATTAATGTCGCACCGCTTCTTCCCAGTACGTCCAGCAATTGTTTAAAATACAAAGCTACTTTAAACGCGAAACCTGACCAACCGAACGGAACTATCTCGCGCGCCAGGCTCAATTTCGATGTATGCTTCAGTAATTCCAATTTCGGATCTCGAAGCGATCTATAGATTCGAGCTACACGAACGGTGCCGAAATTTGAATAATTCATTAGACATCTACGTCAAAACAGCTTCACTCTCGGCTAAACTCATTGGTTACAGCATTATGCAAATGGCGTCAGTTACACGTTTAATCTCACCCGTTTCGATGCACTTCAATTTCAACTCTCTAGATTTTCCACGCTTCGGTATCAAAATTTTGCTCGCGGGAGAAGAGGCGAATCGCTGCCATTAGTAAATTTTTCAACTTCGTTATCTGGACACGTGGGTCAGCGTGTGTGTTCACTTCTTGAGCAAACAAGTCGAGTTACTTTGGAGAGTAAGTTTATTTGTTGCAAAGGTGGCGATAAATCGCAAGTTTCTTTGTGAATATTGAAAGGTATTTGTAACATCCACCTCCGTTTCGCTACTTTTCAATTTATAAGATTAATTTGCTGGCATATTTCTTTCATCTCGAGTTTCCTCAAGTTCAATGAAAGTTAGTTAATCTCAAGTACGGAGAAGGACGAGGAAATTTCTTCTGTCAATCGTGTTAACAAATTATTTAATTCTTCTCCATATTTTACGATAAATAATTATTTAATCGTCTACTGTTTATTTTAATCAAAATGGTCAATTTATCTTTTTTGTCGGACATTTTACACAAGCATTTTAAAAGTATTTTTGGAGATATAAACAATTTTTCGTATGAATAAAATATACAGTTTTCTAATTTTTTTTCTTTTTTACTTTATTTTTCATTGTGCATCAAATAATTCTAATGGAAATTTCACGCTCGAGTCGTCGCCAAGTTCTAGCGTTGGTATGCAACAATTTCAGTATGGAAAGCACTTGCAATTTAATTTACAATCCATTCATGAAATCGTTCGTTGTTTAACTACACGAAAAATTACAAGTAAGATGGAGGACAAAGGAAGTGTCCAAAGAACGCGAAGAAATATTGTTCGAATATTTATGAACGAGAGCGTGTGCATACGATCAGAGTTCAAAAATTGACGTAAAGTTGGTTCGGCGTTCGTGTTACAATCGCGAAGGTTCCTGACAAGATCTATTTGTCGAGGGGCAGGCGTGATTAGCGGAACATGTCAGGGAACGTGTGAACGCGCGCGAGATCGGAAACGGAAGACTCGCGCGCCGTTGCACGCTCTCGCCAAACACGCGCCTTTGTGCCAAAACTTTCGGCCAGATTGCACCGTGCGGTGCATCAGGCATGCGAACGAAACCCGATTAGTCAGTCATGAGTGATATCACGGCGAAAGAAAGTCCGCAATGCTCGCGAGATGTTCAGAAACCGTTTCATGACCATTTTGCCATTTCCTTGCCCTTGGAGGACACAGTTTGCAATATAACATGAACGACAGCGCTTTTCAAACCTATAAAAACATTTTGTACACGTTGGAGTATTATATTATTTTTATTGGTATTGCATTGTATTATTTTTAAGTTCACAATTATTATCGAAGTTAACTGAGGCTGATTTAGTTATGGAATAATTTATGACGATTAGCTGTCATTTAGTAGCTAAGAAATTTATAGGTAAACGTTTCAAAAACAGCAACACGTGCTCAGTTGCTTACTTAGTTTAGGGGCAACATCACCTTTTTAAATTTTGTAGCATGTACGTAGTCTCTTCTCAGTATCGTAAATTTAATTGAATATTAATTAACTTTGTTGCTCTATATTTATAATCAAGCTGCAGATTTTTAACAAATTCATATTATTAAAAATGTAATTTGAAAAATAGAATTTTGACATTGTAGAAAAATGTTATGACGGAAATGTTATTATACTTTGGATATTTTATGTGATACATTTGTCATGTGTATTCTGCGTAATTCTGTACTTTAAAATTATCTGTGAAATAGTCTATTCGTAAGCACGAATTCCAAGATTGACAAATTTTCCAAAAATACGATACTAGTAACTCTTCATTGCTCAATTTACGTTTCAAAAATCTTTATCTTATGAACACGTTCGCGTAAAGGAGCGACGAGTAAAAATTATTCGTGAATATCGCTGACAGTGCACCATAAATTAGTACAGTACAGTTAGAAGCCTCCGAAGAACGATTTTCCCAGACATTCGTACGCGTTTTTTCGTCAACGTACCATTCGCTTGATTTATCGGCCGGTCAACGACGAGTTTTCTCTCACTCTTGTTCGCGGAACGGATAAGAAGCTTGACAGGACGATGAAGATAACGCTCGACGACGCGTGAAAATACGAATAAATCGTTCGTTAGGCTATTATTTTTTTCTTTTTTCTTCTTTTTCCCTCCACTTTTCGCCGGAACGTGAACAACGAGGATGGCAGATTGATGAATTTTTGTTAGCGACCGACGCCGATCTAGAGAGGGCTGACCGTCTACGCGGAAGAATGAGTTATTTGTTTTCAAAAGGACGCTATTTTCCTGTTTATATCGAGTACGATGGAAGAATAATTTTTGGAAGTTTATCTTCACCTAAATCGCGAAGGAGGGAAATTTACGTGCATACATGTTTTTGCGACGAAAGTCACTTCGTAAAGTATGATCAATTCGATTATTTAATAATACCTGGACATTTAAAGTTATGTAAAATATATAATTTAATATATGATGTATGTATATAGTACATAATTTAATATGTTAGAGAATTTTTATCTCTCCTTCATCTGTATGGAATAAAAATTTGCATATATATATTTTTTATGTAACGTATTTTATATATTAATAAAAAATTATTAGCGTTTGTATTATGAAATATATATATATATATTTGATATGTTGTTTTATGTCACTTCCCCTCCTTGATAAAAAAGCAATTAAAAAGTTAGAAATACACGGCGCTCGGATAATAAATCTTAAAATACAGTAGCGTTTTAATCTTTGCTACGAAAACGATATTTCACCGCATTTTTTATCGCCGTGTTTTGCATCGAATCTATGTACGTGTGTCCTGTTAAAGAATTGATTTCGATAACGCTGAAGATCAATTGCTTTAACGTTTTATAACAAAATTTATTGCTTATTGTTTATATTTATTTATTTAGAAATTCTTCGATTCAACGTGAGAAGATCTCTAGAATAAAAGTACTCGTACAGTTGGAATATAAAAATAAGATGAATAGCATTTTTTATATTGCAAGAATAAATATAAATAATTTTCATTTAAATATCCATAAATATCTATATACAGCAAATGTATTTTAACAATGGAATATTTTTTCATTTCTTTTTACTGCTTCTATTATATATTTTCCTGTATATTTCTACATAAGATAATAAATACATTAATTACTTTAATATGTACTGATATAAGTATTATCCATTCTATTTTTATATATTAGAATACATCAGTATATATCCCTCATTTAAATAGAAAATAACATCAAATTTGCTCAATATTTTTCTACCGCTCCATTATCTTCTAATTAACTGATTAATTAATTAACCAGAAGATAATAACTAACCTCTAATTAATTAATTAACTTTCGAATAACAAATACAGCAGAGAGTCTGACGTTAAACGTATACATATACTACGAGTACACATATACATATACTCGGCTTTTAATGACGAGAATTGATCACACTTAACAACGGATGAAACCAACCAAATGCGGTGTTCCACACTCGTTGAGAATCCTGTCTACCAATATTTAATTAAAATGCGGCCGGGGGATTTAGAGCAGTGACGTTTCGAGCATAATTGGAGGGTTCCCAGTTGATTCGGATCTGCGTGTGCGGGAGAATTCTAAAATCCCGATGCGATCGTCGACCGAATCGTCAATCTGTTTGATCTCCAGCCGAATCCTCATTATTCCCCGCCTCTTGCCGCACAAACTTACAAATTCACGATAATTCATTCAACAGCGCTTCGTCTAATATTCGGATTACCATCTTGTTTCTCCGCCGTGCATCTCCAATTATTACTTCTGGCGACGAGATCGAGGGTCGATCGAGTGGCGAAAATTAACTAATTGGAATTTATCAATAAATACTTGGGTACTTGGATTTTTTCTTTTCTTATTTAAAACGTGAGATACCAACAGATGGCAGTGTAATCATTTTAACTTGAAGAAGAAAGAGAAAATTTTGTAGATTTCATTTGGAGGAAAAGGAATATTTTTTCTTTTTTTACAAAATACTATGGTTGTGATTCATTTAAAAATGGGAAATAACAGAATCTTTTGAATAAATATACTCGGAGAATAAAGTTCTGCGAGATGCCACGATCAAAATTTCCAAGACAGCTTTGAATAAGCCAAGTCACAGATATATCAAAAGGTCAGAGAACTCGTATAGTTTTTCTTAGGGGTTAGTAGAAGAAATCGGATCACGCGGAAAATCACAGTGAACAAAGGAAAACGAAAAGTTTTTTCCTTTTAACGAAATTAATGGCTGCGCTCGCGTTTCGGTCGTTGCTAGAAAGGTCAATTCGCAGTAACGAGTTCGAGGAACTTCTCCCTTTATGCGCTTGCTGCGTGAGCTTCACAAAATGGGATTTTCACCGCGGAAATCCAACTGTTTTCGAAGGAACGATCATTTCATCCGTCTGTCAATCGATTCTCTTCGAATCCCCGATTGTTGCGCGCAAACGTGGGAAATTCAAATAAAAGATAAGTTGGTCCTTTGTTTTTCAACTTTTACGTGCATTTTGCTCGACCCTAATTTTTTCGAGACTAAGAAGATGTTAACAAAACGCTAACGCAGGTCAACGTGAAATATGCAAAGCCCGGAGGTGGAAAACTGAAAAGATAGAAATTATTTCGAACTTCGTTTCTCAACTTTTCTCGTTGCACGTGTATTTTTCTTGACAGTTATCACATGCAACGCCCTGGTACGTGATTTCACGCGACGTGATATTAATGCCTTTCCACTTGTACATCGTGAGCTTCAGAATCCCATTCGTTTCTGACATTGAAACAGAAAACACGTCGGAATGAATTTCAATTTTCAAATCTCGAAACGATAATTTCGGATACTGCATATTGGACACTGTAATGCTCGAACAAAAGCAGTGAATTTCAATTTTCAAACCACAAATGAAACCCCTAATACCTAAATTGTAGATATACATAAGCCTCGGTTCACTTTAATTGAAAATTTTCCATTTTTTATGCTAAATGTGATACCGTTTCTGCAAATTCAAAATGCCACTTTTATCAAAGAAACAAATGAAATAATTACTACTCTCACAACCTAAATTATATTCACTTTTTCATTTTCAAATCACAAATGAAAAATCTCAATAACTAAACTATAATTTCAATCTTAACATATACAATCCCCGATTTATTCCAATTGAATGTCAATTTTTTATTTTTTATGCCAAGAATGAAAAAAAATGACATTAATCCTCCACTTTTATCAAAGAAACAAATGAAATAATTACTACTCTCACAACCTAAATTATATTCACTGTTTCACTTTCAAATCACAAATGAAAAATCTCAATAACTAAACTATAATTTTAATCTATATACGATCCTCGACTTATTTCAATCGAATGTAAATTTTCCATTTTTTATGCCGTTAATTCTCCACTTTTATCAAAGAAACAAATGAAATAATTACTACTCTCACAACCTAAATTATATTCACTGTTTCACTTTCAAATCACAAATGAAAAATCTCAATAACTAAACTATAATTTTAATCTATATACGATCCTCGACTTATTTCAATCGAATGTAAATTTTCCATTTTTTATGCCGTTAATTCTCCACTTTTATCAAAGAAACAAATGAAATAATTACTACTCTCACAACCTAAATTATATTCACTGTTTCACTTTCAAATCAGAAATGAAAAATCTCAATACCTAAACTATAATTTTAATAATACAATCCTCGATTTATTTCAACCGAATGTAAATTTTCCATTTTTTATGCCGTTAATTCTCCACTTTTATCAAAGAAACCTCGCCCTGAACGAAAGATATATGTGGTTCGAAGAAGACGCTAATCATCTCCATCTATCAGCATCAACACCGCCTAATCAGATAACGCTCATACACGTCCGCGTATCGTCCGCTTTCCTTTCGCTGAGCTGGACGGCTGGCCACGTAATGGATTTTCCACTGCAGGAAGGAAATACTCGTCCGGCCACGGGATTGTACCTCGTTACTTGAACCCGAAACGCCACTCGGGCCAATCTATATAAATTGAGGGGAACGTTTCCTCCTCCCCGTGCGTCCACCTCCTCTCGTCTTCCTGCTTCCTACCAGCGAGATCTGTCACGGCTTGTTTGTCTCCATTTCGTTCGACGAACGCCTGTACTCGAACCGATCGACGTCGCGAACTTTTCGGGCCAGCGCCTGGTTTCCTTCGAGAGACGACCAACGAAGTTCCAGCCGTTCACTCGGGAAACGAATTTTCGTCGGAACTGTGTATTTAAATAATGGTTTTCGATGAAACCGATCTTAAAAGTCGTGATCAGAGGAAATTCGATTGCGTAGATCGCGCGATGTAATATCCGTTATTTTGCGACATCGTGGAGAAATAGGAAAGTTATATAAGAAATATTTAATTGTTAAATATCGAGTAGAGAACTAGTTATAATAGCTTTAAATGAAATCACAAATTTGGTATTAATATCGAAAGAGAATTCGAACGGGGTGAAGTTTCAACCACGAAGCCTTTAAAGCTTGGATCTTTCCGATATAAATGAAACACTTGAAAAGTGTACTTCATTACCGTTGTTAAACGTCAAGCAACAAAAGTAGAGAAAGTAATGTAATACTTAAAAAAATTTCGCACGGGAGGAAGGAAATTTAAGAATTAACGCAAGATTGGATATTCTCTAAAAGAATAGAGCAGATAAGTATCTTAGATAATTGCTACTAATTAAACTACTATTTTCTAGTCAAATAACAATGACATGACATCTTATTTTAAAATTTATTCAAGTTGCGCTTTTTTATTGTTCGGGAATTATAAATTTCGAGTCCGGTCCAAGCGCGCCGAATTTCACCGATAAAATAACGAGAGGAAAATAAATATACGCAATAAAAATTCAATTCCATCTTCCATCTTCGCTCTAACGTAAATTCGCCTCTGTGAAGATATTCCAGACGCATTCTAGGAATCCGAAATACCTCTATCAGTAACAAGTGGATCGTATGCATTCTCTAAGCCGAATTAGAATTCGCCTCGCTTGTTGACTTTAGAGTTCGTGTTTGTTTCCTGTTAGCACGAGTGGATCAATTACACTGCGCTACGTATAAACCACGCTTAATGCCGCAATTTATCCTTGTTGCAAAACACTGCGTTATCCGTCGTCCGAAATATATCCAGAAAGAAGCAAAACGTACGACGGATTATATAATCTGAGGAAGAGAAAAAGAATAATTACCGAAATATTTCGCGAGATATAAAATCTGGTCTGCGAGCCAAGAAACTGTTTGCAGAGATTACGAGAATTATTATTTCCTTTTACCTCCTCTGCAGAGGGATCTCTTTCTTCTGCTGTCAGTTCTTTATCAAACTTCGCCAATTAATTAACGAAACCATTCGAGACTCTTAACTCCGTTAATGAAACAACCGCGAGACGTTCGAGACACAACGACGAGCCCGCCCTGTTCGCCTGTTTAACTCCATTCGCATTTATTCGACCACGGAATCGTCTAGAAACGCGTTTTCACCAATCCTGGAACACTTCGTTGGAAGTAATTTCGCAGTTAATGCGACGTTTATTACTCTTTATCAGGTGATCACGAAGATGCTCAATCTGATTTTAGTGAACTTTTCATGTTACGAGACACGTTATTGCGTTGAGGAATTTCGCCTGCACACGTGACTCTGCAATATGTTTTCCCTTTGCTATTGAAAGATTCAATGTCGCACGTTCGAGTTACTGTACATTTGTACATTTATTAAATATAGGTTGAGTATATAATGTGGAATATTTAGAACATTTATTAGAATATTACTGTTATATTTGCCACTTATAACATCGTAGAATTATAATATTATAATATTATAATTATAACACTGTGGAATTACAATACTATATCATTCTGGAATAGACAGAATTCTAGTATTGTATAAGTGCGTTTTTAAAACAAAATGTACTTTATAGCGGAAGCTAATTTTTTAAATTAGACTATTTCTATTCTTTTTTAAATTTCTATTTGCAAAGACTTCAATACATGTTATGAATGCATCGTTACTATAACAATTTAGTCAGCTATCATTTTTAATTTTTAGTCGACTTTCAATGTATATTTATTCAAAATGAAAATTTGTCGGTAACAAACGTGTTACCCACCGCGTCGTCGAGTCGCAAAATTTTAAAGCGAGTAGATTTCTACGTATCGACAGGTGAATTCGACAAAACAATCGAATTAGTACGAAATTTCGATTAAAATTGTTTTCGCTTTAAATGCACCATTCGACAAAATTCCGTGAAAATTGATTTCGATTAAATCTAATGCAAAATTTACGCTTTGGAACTTCGGAGGAAATTTTGTCAGAAGAGAGATCTTCGTAGAAGAAAAGAACAGAGACGCGAATAGGAATTCTTTCTGTTTTCTAAATATTGCAATTTTCCACACTTTTCAATTTCTCATAAATGTACAAACACAAAGAAAGTTTACAATAATCAAACCACGAGTGTCAATAATTCAATATTTATACGCAACAGTGACAAATACAAATTCTGAAGTATATTTTACATTCGACTCGTTGCTCTTGCCAAATGTAATTCCGTTTTTCAAAAAATGAGCTATATTTTAATGCGTTTAATGTGTTTCTCGAATTCCCTCTCGATCGCACAACTTTCAATCAAAAGCCACGAATTTCAGAATTCGAGAATTAGTTCCAGTTAGAATGTTAATTCCAGATCTCGATTCCCTCGTTGAAGATATACTTCCTGCGGTTGTAAGCAGAAGCGTGAAAATAGCCTTTTGGCAGTTTCCTGAACTTGCATGCCCTCGATGATTCCTCGATCTCCCCCCCTAAATCTATCATTCCAACCAAGTTCGCGGTACTCTGTTCAAAACACACGATCCTCCTCTGCAAGGCTACTTCGTTCTATCAAAGCCAAACGAATTTTCGATCCAAAATTCAGCACGGGCAGTTGTCCATGCCCTTGAGACTCGATCTTTTGCAATCTCGAATTAGATCGCTCAAACTTGCTTTCATTTTGTTACCAATCTCCACTACCATTTGCGGTTAACCGTGTTCAGAATATTCATATTTTTAAAAATATTTTCAAACTTGGAAACTTCTAAGCTAACGACAGCTTTGAACTGAAATTTCTTTTTATTCTAAAAGTGTTGCATTACTATTCTATACTTGCTTTAATATTCGAACAATTAAATATTCAGACACTGAGTATTTCCAAACTGTTATAATTTTATAAAAAGAGACCGTGCAATGAAATAAACCTGGATTAAAATGCATCGTTCATTTTATTCCAAGATGCTTCATTTTGTTACAAAATGCTATAAATTTCCATACTGTATAAAAATGTTAATAATTATCGTTTTCATTGGCGAATCTGCAACAGACGTGACGATTGTCACCCCTTTACAACGATACCTCGAAATTTGTCCTACGAATTTTTTTCCGTCAATTGATTAAACTTTGAATACAACGAAAGTGTTGCGAATTTTCGTCATACAAGTTCTTCCCTTCACATTTCGAATTTTTAATGGTTGTTCTATTCTGTGGAATAATTTTCAAAAAGTTTGAATCAAGTTCTCCAAGTAAAATTAAAAATTTTTCAAGGAAACTTATCATTTTGTTACAATTTAACTCAATCTTATCAGGTGCATTTGCCGAGTATACTCGTCACATAGAGATAATCAAGCACACCGGTGCACATTCTCAAAAGGAAACAAAACGCTTGAGGGGTTAATCAGAGCCGCTGCAAGAATATCCGACCGAACAGACGTTGCTCCCGTAACGAACGTGTCCTTGATAGATTCGAAAGCGTGGCTCGTTGTTCCGCAGTGCTTTTATGCATTCTGCGACAGAGCGGCGGCAAGAGGGAGAAAGAGAGAGACGGAAGACGTTTCGTGCAACGTCGTGGTAATAATCCAGCTTTCCCTGGTTGCACGTAAGATTCGCCCGGTATTAACGGCCCGTAAAGCCGTCGCGCTAACGGTTGCTAATGCCCCCGAGGTAAAGGAACGCCGTAGATCGGTGCACGTCACGCGATCGTGCACCACCGCCATAAGCCGAGTTACCGTCGGATAGATGGCACGTCACGACTCGAAAGTCACCGCTCGACGTTCCGTCTTCCCTCGAGAGCGCCGCTTCCGGTCTCTTTACGTACACACAACACCGTCCGTCCAAGTATTTCCATGTATTTCGAACATTTTTTGTGCTTTGATTCGAGATCACGAAAGTGTCTTTCAGACCTTGAGAAAATACCAAATTTCCACGAGGAGTTGGGGATTTATCATCTTTGCCAACGCGTTAGTCGTCTGTAGACGATTGAAGCGCCTATGAGACTCGTATCAGTGAAATGACGACACACAGAGCCGGAGGAAGTTCGTAATTTAAACTGTTTAAAATTTCAATTCGCAATTTAAAATACAATGGCTGTTGTGAGCGTCAAGCTAAACTGCGACGCTGAAAAATTGTCGACGATTTAAACGAAGATGTGTGTTTGTAAAAATGATGCCTGGTTTTAACAGGCTTCAATTCGTTTTTTTTTTTTTTTTCAAAGATGATTTTATGAATCGTTTGCGATCTCTTAAAACTCGCTGTACGATTCTTTCTCGCCATTTCATCGACTTTGAGCATTGTTGAGTTTTTGCTGTTTGACTCTAGTAATAAAATAATAAAATAATTTAATAAAATGGTGAAGAAAAAAGCCCAGAAGCAACTGTTCTGACTAGGGAATGAAGACGACTTTTGCCATAAAATTTTATCGATACGCAAACGTTTGAATCGATACGAAACAAATTACAGGCGATCGCTCAGTACCAGACAACGCCACTCCTACTCGAGGTCTACCCCACGCCCCCTCACGAATCACGTGACCCAAATCAACCAATCGCTAATTTTCGCTGCATTAGCACCTGAAGAGGCTCTATTTTCTGAGTTACCCCCGCTAAAATCACTTTCAGTGATAAAAAAAATCATAGAACGAAGTTTTCACAATGATTATAGACGTAATTACAAATAAAATTTTTTATTCCTCACTGTCCCACGCGTTACGCGATGTGAAGTCATCTCCAAGAAAAACGAGCTCGCGACTATCGTCGAGAAAGAAAAAGTTTCACGCCTCGAAATGAGACCAAACTCTTTACGAATCTCTCTTTAAATTATCGACAATTTTTTCATCGTCGCCGATACAATTTATACTCTTCATTGACGTGTCACTAGAAAAACTATTTCACCTTCACAAAAGAGCTTGAAACCTGAAAAAAAAAATAAATA
>KQ435816.1:1312830-1326537 GCA_001276565.1 Melipona quadrifasciata
TGAACATAAGCTGCGAGAGAAGAAAAATTTGTCGCGTCAACCGTGAAAATAAGGGAGATTTAAACCAAGTTTTTACGGTTGTGTAAGTGCTACTTTATGGATACACATTTGTCAAAGATTTTTCATGTTTGCCTGTTTGTCCACATCTTCTCGTTTAACGATTTCATTGAAATCCTTTTATTAGAAGAATGGAAGAAAATCGAAGGAAATGTAGAAGTACATGTAACACATATTCCAATGGATTTTTGATTTAGAAATGAGACAGTGTCGAAGAGATATTTGAATTACGTATAATCCATTAACAATGACGTCGAGCAGAGAAAATAAAATCAAGCACGTAGTCAATTGATCTTAACCGAAATTGTTAAAACTTTTTATTTAATTTTGAGACTTTTCATTTTATTTTATTTGGTTCTCGTAAATTTCTATTTAAGAAATGTTGTTTGTCACAGTAATAAAATGCTAAGAGATATAATATTTGGCTGTACCTGACACAATTCCACGTTAAAATAATAATAATAATAATAACAAGAATGTACCGTTATCAATTTAAATGATATTTTACTATCCCCCGAGAACGCATTTAAATTCACCGAGCTTCGGTATACTTCACCCTCCCCAAGATTGAATTTGTAATTATTGAATTCGACCGGTCTTCGACTGCTCTTTACATCACGACGAATCGTTACTTTTCAATAAACGATGCGTCAATTAAAAGTGTAATTATTTTCATTAAACACAAACATTGCGAAATGCGTATTGTTATTCTCTCGTTTAATAATTGCGAGGGCACAGACATTTCCTTAACTAATTAACAACGCAGCTAATAGATACAGACATGTTCGATTAATTAACATTCGAAAGTTCCACTTGTATCCATACGAAAATCATAATTTCTTCGACTGGAAAACGCTTTATAGACTGAGAAAAAAAGTTTCGCAGAAATAATTGGAAATTACCATCGTTGTGCGGCGAAAACATAGTTGCAAATCAAACAACGATAAATATTTTACGAAGGAGGAGCATTGGTAAAAGACCTACTTCGGCGAGTAACGTAGCGCTGCATCAATCTAACATAAGACAGCTACCATTCACTTCTTTTTTCCTTGATGTCAGCTGCCAGCCACGACTGTAATCATTGTCCGCAGGAGTTGAAGTTTTAAATAGACATCAAACAGCTAATAGTAGACGCACTCTACAATTGACCACTTAATTGGCCGTCTAAAGTGCCAGTTAAGCTCAATTCGCGGAATACGAATGTCAATTCCCCGACGCAGTCGAGCGAAAATTTTTTTAATTTTCTACAAAGATCGAGCTCCTTTCTCGCGTGGAACTTTGTCATAGTTTTTCCAACTATGTCGTCGCTCATTATGTGATTGACTCTACAGTTGAGGTCTAGAAATAGTCAGAAGTAGACCTACCCAGAAATAGTCCGTTTGGTTCTTTTTCCAACGTCTTTACTTTACTTTTACTTAGTTAAAGGGGACAGAGATAGGAATAGAACAGAAGATAGAAATAGAATGAAAACTGTGGGAACGCTGCCTTGAGAAATTTCGCGGAAATTTTTTGAACACTTGTTAATACTCATCGATCGAAGTCGGAGGCAATTCCTCGTCGCTGACGCGTTTCTTTGCCCGTTCACCGATTCAATGGTGGAGACGTTATCTTTTTTTGAAAGAACTCCAAAATTCGCAAAATTTTTTTGAACGTATACAGCATTCATTAATCAAAATCCAATAATTCTTTCATTAATTTCCATCCTTCCTTTCGTCGATTCAAAAAGCTATGGAAGCACCACGTTGAAAAAATTCTAAAAATTCACAGAAACTTTCGTCGATCGAAATTAGAGGTTCGACACGTTTTTGACAATTTTTCGTCTTTACCCCCATGTTCTTCCCTGTTCACCGATTTCTTTCATCGATTCAAAAGATGAAGAGCTTCTCTGAAAGAAAATTTAAAAAAAGTTCTAAAATTCCCAAATTTGTTTGACATCTATCGATCAAATTTAAAGAAAATTCACAAAAAGTTCTAAAATTCCCAAATTTGTTTGACATCTATCGATCAAAGTTGGAGGCAATTTTTTTTACCGATTTCTTTCATCGATTCCAAAAAAAATGGAAACACTATCTTCTTCGAATGAATTCTAAAATTCATTAAGATTGTTTAATACTTGTTAACATTCATCGATCAAAGTTGGAGGCAATTTTCTTTACCGATTTCTTTCGTCGATCCAAAAAAAAAATGGAAACACTATCTTCTTCGAAAGAATTCTAAAATTCATTAAGATTGTTTAATACTTATTAACATTCATCGATCAAAGTTGGAGGCAATTTTCTTTACCGATTTCTTTCGTCGATCCAAAAAAAAAAAAAATGGAAACACTATCTTCTTCGAAAAAATTCTAAAATTCACCAAGATTGTTTAATACTTATTAACATTCATCGATCGAGGTTACGGGCAATTTTTCGTCGCCGCGCACGTTTCTCTTGCGCCATAACCTCCGCCATTCGCCGGTTTCTTTCGCCACGTCGTTCCATCGAGCAGACTATCGTGTTGCATTTCGTAGCAGACCCAATTACGGAAATAGCAGCGCGTTATCGTCGTCGTGCTATCTCCACGGAGGAAGAACGAAAAAAAGAGGTGAAACGTCGCCGGTTGATATCACGCGTGTTCGCAGGTTGCGTGCGCCCGCGCGATCGTTTTCCAACCATGTCGTGCGCAAACAAATTAGGCGACCTGGGGGATATCCACCAGCGAACGTGAGTGTTGCACAATGATGGTAATGCCTCGTTGTAATTAAGATAATACGTTTCGTACGCCGTTGCAACAACGATCGGCGAAATAGTAAAAGCTCGGATGAGATACATCGAACGATCGGCTGGGTGGTGGCGTGATCGATCAACGACTATTTGTGGAGGTCAATATCGAAGATTTCAATCATTTTCGTATTTCAAATTTCTCTTTTTTTTTTCGCGGGAATTAATAAACACCACTTCGAAATTAGAGATAAGGTATTTCAAAATATCGGGAGGGCTGCAGAGAAGACGAAAGAAAAAATCGCGGATTTTTAGACAAAGTAAATCACTTAATTGTGTAATAAATATACATATTAATAATTTTGTCGAGAAATTTAAAATCAAATAAACGTCGATCAAAAACGGGAAGTGTCCGAAGATTTTTCCGATTTTCCGCAATGGCGAGAAGTTCTTTCTCTGCGCGTAGCTTTAGGCATAGGTGAGACGAAAATATTTCAAAATCGCTGAGAAAGTATCTCACGTGGTACAAGCGAGATTATAATACTGCGTGATACGGCGTTTTACGAAACTCCCAAGCTCGTAGCACGAGTCGTAATCGCTGAGTAGGATAGTGATTTCAAGTGAAATACCGTGAACTTTCAAGTTACACGTCTAAATTTTTGTAAACTAACAATCTTCAACGATTAATAATCTTTAAATTCGATAAATTTGGATTAGATCGCGAGAATATTATATAAATTGTTTGCACAGAGTCAATTCGACGATTATAAACTAATAGATTACTATATAAATTGAAAACTTGTTATGTTATAATATTATAATATGTTATAACATAATGTTACGATTAAATTACAAAAGCTGAAACTTTTTCAATCTGACAGTAGTTATTATACACATAATAATAACAGTTGTTACATGTATAATAATTTGACGGTAGTTTGTAATACAGTAGGCTACCGTTAGAGAAATAAAAGAAATGAAACGTATTTACCAGCGTGACCGATGGATATCCATCTCGAATAAAATACCGAATCTCGAATAAAAGGCGCAATCCTTGAATTTCTCACGGCGTTTAAAGGATTCTCGTTAATTTGATCGCTTCGAGAATAATTTATCAAGCACGGCGATACTTCTGAATATTTGTTTTTTTTTTTTTTTTCAATTTTTCGACTACCGCTCTCCGGAAGTGACGTTACACGCGCACGTGAGCTTTCACGCAAGATTTTGCCAATTCACATCCGCTGCATCCCCTTTTGAAACCTTGTCGGCAAAGAGTGATCGATACCGAAAGTTTAGCACCGCGACATTCCATAGAAATGCACAATTTGAATGATCGAATCTTCCCGCGTTTCGGGACGTGCATGCATCGCGAGAATACGCGCGCGAGCGTAAAAACCTTTTCTGCCTCTTTGATCGATCACACGCTAGCGTGTTATACCTACTTTCCTATAGATGCGGCAGAATAACATATGTAACATTGAAAAAGTTTTCTGGCCGGCAATTGTGTAACCGTGACGTTCGAGAAATATGGATTTTTCGATTACACGTGCTTCGAGGCTTAACCGAGCGATTGTCGCGCGGAGTTCAAAATGTTCTCGAGAACTTGTTCAAAAGAACTTCTTAAAAATAAATGTAGAAGAAATGATGCATCGTTTAAATTTTTCTATTAATATACTTATTAATTAATTTGTTTATTAAATATTTATAACTGTGTTATAATTTGAAGACTCATTACAGAAATGATTTTCAATCTTTTTTTATTCTGAAAAGTATACATACGTTGTGTTGAAATTTAGGATCATCAAAATTTGGAAAGAATTTGCATTGCAAGAAGACACTGATATTTGACGAAAGTGAGAAAATTTCGATGAAACGAATGTCGAGAAATCAGAAAATATATGTGACTCCAGAGTTGAAAATTTTACACGTCGCACTACTCAGGAATGCAAACAAACCTGGACTTATCAATCGTTCTTACGATTTATCGCTGTTACGCAACGAACTGAGAACTGGCTGCATTCACGATCTACGATATTAAAATCATGAAAAATGTTTCTCAACCCACATACGTGCCCCACAAAATTTTGTGAAAAAATATAAAAGCTTCGTTGCAGCCAAATTAACTGTCCAGCAATTCAAAATATTTGCAACAATTTTTATTAAAAACATTTATACAAAACGTCAAATATAAATGTGAAAAACATTGAATCAATTTAATTGTTTATTCCGCGTCATTCGTCGCAAATTTCCGTTATTCTACGTCCAAACACAGTTTATGTCATTTAACTTTCCGCGTCCCTGAAACTCACAACTGGTTCATGTTGGAGTGATTTTGAAGTTGCATTAAGTGAAAAATACCAGAGCGTGAAAGGGTTGGAAATCGCAGGGAAATAATAATCTCACTACGAAAATCTTTTAAATAGAAAGGCTTGGTTAACAAGTGTAGGCTGCAAGTTAAAAATTTTTCGCACTGCGACGTCACTTCTCAGAGCGTGTCAAACTTCTTAATTTCAATTTTTTAATACTACACAGTGGAACAAATTTCCTGTTGAAAAATTCAATTCCATGATTAATTATTATTCAAAAAAAAAAAAAAATCTTACATTCCTGATGTAGAAATTTGCATACTTCGCAATATATTATATAATATCTCGCTCCTACGATCAAAATTCTAAACAAAGTTTCATAATTAAGGATTAAAAGTGAAACTTGCGGCTCGACGTCTATGAATTTTTCAAACCTTTCGCGGAATATTCAAAGTAATTAAAAATTCTCCCACGGAACAATGCTTTTCTAAAAAAAGAAAAAGAAACAAAATACGTTTAAAAAATTTCGATCAATACCTCTTCGACATAATTCAGCGACATAATTCACTCGTCACTTTGTTCGTAGAAATTGCTTCGCGCAACAACAACGAGATAAAATTAAACCACTGGGAACGATTGACCTGTTCGTTCGTTCCCGAGTGAAAAATTTTCGCCGGCGAAGGCAACGCATGCGAGTTAATGTGATCGACCAAAGATGCTTGATTCGTTTGGCACGCGAGGCATCGAGGCGAAACGTGACAATTCCACCGGTACGGACAGCTTTATGAAAATACAATTGGAGAGACCAGTGACTCGGCCGACCCAGAAAATCGAAACACACCGCGGTAAACTTAATTCGAGAGATAACACGAAACGGCTGCACGCAATTAATTTTAATATAATCATTCACGGTTACGTAGGTCCGCTGGTGGACGTGAATTCGATAGCGTGCACCTAACGCTGTTGACCTAACGTCACGAAATTGAAGTACAGTTGTTAAACATTTGAACTGTTGCAATTTCATTTCAAAAAAAAAAAGAATCGTGCAACGATAAATCTGGGTTCATTTTGAAGCTTGAAGTCTCTAGTTACAAAATGTATGCTACTTTCGAGATGTTTTTGATATTACCACTGAAAGTGATTTTAGTAGGGCTAACCCAGAAAATCGGTCCTCTTCAGGTGCAGCTCTGATGCAACGAAAATTAGCGATTGGTTGATTTGGGTCACGTGAGTCGCGAGAGGGCGTGGAGTAGACCTCGAGTAGGAGTGGCGTTGTCTGATACCGAGCGATCGCGCCTGTAATTTCTTTTCTATCGATTCAAATGTTTGCGTATTAATAAAATTTTATGGCACAAAAGTCGTCGTTTCCGGCTTTCAAGTGAGACGAATCGTGCTGGGATACACAAGTCGTGCAGTTTTTTTATGTATCACACATATTCCAAGATGTTCTTTTTTTCTCGAAAACACTGAAAAATTTGTTTCGCAACTACAATGGATTTCAAGTTTCCTCTTTGCAATGACTTTTTAACATTTTCTGTATTGATCTTTTTCGTCGTCCAAGTCTAGTTGTAATTAGAATTGTTGGTACAAATTGAATCAAAGTATGCGTTCCAGTCTTCCTGATCAGTTTTTATAAAAATTGACGAAAATGTGGAATAAAAAACTTGATTGGCCCTGGAATTAATTTGACAAAATTAAATTGCAAATTTGAAGAATGATACGTATGTAAATACATCTTTTTATTTTAAATAATTAGGATTTCGCAACTGATATATAAGTCACAATTATAAATTAATGCAAATCGCAATATGAAATTCTGACTGTAATTTAATTTACATGTCTGCGAGTACATTCACTGTGATTTTCAGTGTAAATAGCGAAGGAAAGCGTGAAGCTGTATGAGAAACAGGATTATCGAACTTTGTTTCGCTTCTAATTTTTGTTTACAAGAGAGTTACAATTGTAACGGTCTTAGTGAAATTGAATCGTCGACAACTGGATTACAGATTGTGATTCAAGTAAGATTCTTCTCGAGTAACACTCTGGATTGGAATATTTTTCGCCGAATAATGTTCTGCTGATTAACATCAGAACTATCGGCGATTGAAACGTAAAATTTTCATCAAAAATGTTAAATTAAAAAAAAAAAAAAGTAAAAAACTTCATAATATTATACAATAAAGTATACACAAGCTTTTATTCGTACATTTTACGAAAAATCATTTAAAATACAGTGTTTTGTAAAATATGTTTTGTAAAATATGAAAGAATAGAAATTATAAACTTGTTGAAAATTAACGACCCTAGTTCACGAAAGAAGAATTTTGTTATAAACAAAGGTCACTAGACTTTGCGGATTTTTATGCATTTATAGCAAATTTTCAAACACGAAATTGCACGTAATAATTATGATAAAAGGTGTGTGAACTATTGAAGGTTCAGTTTTTTCTCTAATAATATTATATTCTAAATATGTTCCATTTCTTTGTATTTATATATTCTAAATACAACATATTCCATATATTTATGTATTCTAAACATGTTCCACATATTATTTCTACAATATTTCGTGGATAAAACAATTATCTATCGTGGCTCTACTTTCTCAACTATATTCTTCAAAATCTGAATTCGCATAAAAATCCACGCTCCAGAGATCACGGACGAAGGTTATCAAATACACACTCGAACGAATTGCTTCGCAACAGAACTCCCGCGAGGTTCGCATTTTCACCCACTGAAAAACACATTATACATACCCGCGCGTTATAAACATATGTAAGAACAGAATGAAAGTTGCCAAATGTGTATTTCCAAATTTCTCGCGAACAAACTACGTCCTAGATGAATTCCACACCGAAGCGAAAGGTACGAAGAGACCAAAGTCGTAAAATTTCCATTCTAATTCGTTCGCTGGTTTGACAACCGCACTTTTGTTCAAGTGCAGTGTCGTCGGCGTGACGATCATTGTTGGTTGACGGACTGGACGGACAGACCCATTTACAGCTAGCTAGTTACAGAAAATTGCGTCAATAGGGTGTTGTTTCAAGCGATCGCGTAATGCCGCGACACCGCGAAGCTGTGGAAACGATTTCAAAGAAACACGGTGACAATGCGGTTCGAGGTCGGCAATATTGATTCGTGACCGCAGCACGGGCGATACACTGGCCAGGAGTCGCCGTGACAAAGAGGAAACTGAAGCCAGACACTTGATAACACTCGCTTGATAACCGAGTTAAACGCTTCTAGTTACCTCGTCACACCTTTCAATTCTCTCCTCCTTCAAACCGATGTAAACGCAATTCCCCGTCCCCGTGCGGGGTTCGAATTTAACTCCATCCTCGTATCTTTATTCTTAATTTCAACTTTAGTTTCTTTTTCTCGACTCGACTGGCATTCGAGTTTCGTTTGACGATCAAAATTAGTTTTTGTTCCAGTTTTTGTTTCCACGCGAAGGATTCTTTCTTCTTTTCATTTCTCAACAATTAAACGCGAGTCTGCAACTTTTGGGAGAAATGTGAGTTTTCATTTTATTGTTACGTCTTTCAACTCCTGAAATCGATACACCTGAATGAACTTTCTTCGATATACGTCTTTATGCAGTTCGAATTTTAATTCCAACTTTTCGTATGTTTCTTTTCAACTTCGACGTTATTTTTTTAAATTCGATTGGCAGCTGACGACGAAATTAATTTCGAAAGCGTTGTTCTAAACTCGTCAAGGATTCTCTTTTTTTCTTTTTGACTTTTGGTACCGGGTTTCTCTTTTTGTTTTAACAATTAAGCGCGAGTCTGTAATTTTTGGGAGAAATATGAATTTCTATTTTATTATTTCTTGTTCTTATTTTATCATACCATCGCGTCTCTTCGTACCTCGATTTTTTAACTCGATTATTCTTTTAACTCGATTGGTATTTGATGATGAAATTACTTTTGAAAGCCATGCTCTTGCAAAGGACTCTTTCTCGCTGATTTTTGATATCGGATTTTTCATTTTTCAACGATCAAGCGCGAATCTGTAATTTCTGGAAGAAATTTGAATTTTTATTTTATTACGTAGTGGAGAATAAATTAAATATAAAATTAAATATAAAATATAAAATTGTTAATCGATGAATATATGTTCAGAGAGATTTGTTTAAAACTTTATCACGAAGGTGTAATCACTAGTGAAATTTCAAAATGTTTCGTATAATTGCGAAAGTATTTGAAATTTCTATTAATATATCCTGCGTGTGGTATAAAATATTTGGAAATTTCTTTCAGTAAAGACTACAACACGATCACTGAGTTAATTAACATTATATAGTATTAAGTTATATAGCTATAGTATTAAGTTATAATACCAGTATGCACGGTTATAATTATAATAATATAATTAATACTATATTATAATAAGATCACAACCCATTTTCACATTGGTTCTAATTTTTTACCAATGTAATTTAATTTTACAATGTATATACTATTTTATATAACACTGTATTATACTGGTTCGTACATTTTTATACAATTATATTGTTCTAATATTGTTGTGTATATATTATTTTATATAACACTATATTATACTGTTTTGTACATTTTTATACAATTATATTGTTCTAATATTGTTGTGTATGCACATATTATTTTATATAGCACTATATTAGTGTTGTGTATATTTTTATATAATATAATTATATTTTTCTACTATTGTACAACACACACACGTGTTTAAATACCTTCGAGACTGTATGCACAACCTATCAAAACATGTCGCAATATTTCTATCAACGTTTGGACGTACGAAAGCCAACATTAATCTCTCACGTTGTAAAACTTGTAACACAACGATTTAACAGATTACGTGAATGAATGATTGAGTAAAACGAGACGCATCCGCGATCGCGAGGCAAAGTGTTAATTTGAGGTCGCATCCAGGCCTCGCTCGTACTTATTTCACTTGTTTCGCCTCGCAGAAACGGCTCAGATTCATTTCTAAAATTAGACAGCCGCCTCATCTTTTGTAATGACTCTCATCACCCCGAGAGCACTTCGCCGAACAATATATGGAACTAGGATTTCCTCCGTACCTACACGTGAACATGCATATACTGCATCCGAGATTTTTTAGCTGGAAAACGCTCGTTACCATTAGCCGACCGGTTAGGCTGTTAAAGGAAAAAGAAAAAAGAAAAGAAAAAAGAAAAATGCAAAGAAAGAAAGAGAGAGAGAGAGAGAGAGGAAAAAACCCGGAGATATTAACTGGAACACGACGAAATGAAGCGTATCGAATTTCACGCTTTAATCGCGATGAAGCTCGCTTTCTCGTATTAATGAATTCGTGTTCGTTTTTCGAACATTTGTTTTTTTTTTTTTTTGGTATGCTCTCATTCTGAGCGCGCGAATCTGTATTTTTTTCTTTTTCTAAGTAGAGAGCGGAGATTTTAATTTATCCAGCAAAAATAATTTCTGATCCGCGTTGGCCGCAACTTCCAGTTTAGAAACCACTGTTCGAACTCTTCCGGCTGGACTTCATTGTTGGGAATTAACAAAGTATGAGTCGTTCTAAAACATTTCGATCAATGACAAGATACAAATCAGCGAGAATATATTTTGTTGGATTCCGCATAGAAGAATTAAGAGACACTTTATATTTTTCTTCTACGTTGCAATCGTGGTCAAGGATGATGTTACAAAATCTGCTCGATGGGAAAGAACGTTCCCCTCTTTTTATCGTGTCTTTTTGTAATTTTGTCTATGGTAAATCGAAGGAAGCGTTGGATGACCAACTCTTGGAATTTGCTCTATAAATAAATATTATATTCGTAGGACCATTACTGACTGTCAGTGTTAACACTGAGCTAATATTGTCAGACCTAGTTGGTCATCCAACAATAGCGCGGCAAAAAGAACCCACAGTCAGTATTGCAACATTCTCTACATCAGAATGGAAGACTTGTCTTTTTAAAATTGTACAGTACATCTATAATTTTTAATTATACCTTTGCAACGTAACAATGTAACGAACTCGTCATTGTCATTTACGCAAATTACAATGGGAATACAACGGCTGGCGACAGTTTTACATCCGCGTATATACGCGCTGCGTATCGATGCACTTTGGAATTAAATCGAAATTAAGAGTATCCCGTTTTAATTACAATTGTACGGGGCTGTGCCGAAAGTTTAAAATTCTCGCGTTTCGTGAGTGAATAATTCATATACATGAAACGACGTGAACGAGTGTAATACCGCGCGGAGCAAGTAATCGATAAACGTTCGTTTAATTTCATGAATTTTAATGAATTCTTCGGTCGTTGAATGATACTTACTAATTTACTGGCTAATTATTTACCTTTTTTTAGTATAATACTGTCAAATAAAAAAAAAAAGAAACACCAGTTTCTTTTTCGTGACGGTTCAAAATCAAGCACGTAAGAATTCGACTATTGCGATGTTTAGTGAAAGTCGACACTTCAAAATAAAATTCAAGTCGAAAGAGTATAAAATGTAATACTAGAATTTTGCGCGATGTTGATCTTGTTGTCTTAAATCTTCCGCAAATGCGTTCAAAAGTCTTAGAACCACTGCTATATTTGTTTCAAAACTGGAAGAAATTAAGTAATATTACGCAAGACAGCACATATAATATATATAATATAAATAATATAATATATAAAATATTAACATATTAATTCTATTTCTGTAAATATTTTTAAACAATTGAAACGATATCAATAACAATATCGTTCACAAAGAATTTTAAATAACATAAATAGTTAGATAATATTATAAAATGTAAACTCGTACTTTATTGTAACATAATATCTTGTAAAAATTGAATATTTTGTCCTTTGTAGACAAAACATACAAGTTTCGCATGGCAGTCGAAATTATCATTGAAAATAAGAGATATAGTAATTGAAAATAAATTACCAGAGATCAAAAATCATATCGTTAAAAATAATGTTATTAAATAATTATTGGAAATAAAAAGTATCCTAAGACTTTTCGAAAGTGAAACAACAATGCAAGATGAACTACACAAAATAAGACGAAATAAAAGACAAAAATATAGATACGAGGTATAAAGTATAAAATGTAAGATAAATGGTTATAAAACAAAATATGTAAGACAAAATGATTATTACGACGATAATAAAATTCCGCTAATAGAGAGGACCAAAAATCTTTCACGAACTCAAAAGTAAAAAGCATCGAACAAAAGACTAGATGTACTGGTACAAGGAAGCAGAGTAGAATAAGAGAGAAGGAAATGAATCCATGAATCCTGCAGCGACGTGTTCGCAAGCAGATTTAGTAATCCACAGCGGGATGTCGATCGAGCCCGCAGTAAAGAAAGAGCGACTGAAAACGTTTTCCCGGCTGGATGCGCCCGCACGCTCCTGAGAATTGCTTTCCTAACAGATTAACCGCGTTTCGGTTACGTAGCATGGTAAAGTAAAGGCTCCGTAAAGTCGACGTGACGGATCGACTTCCGCCAAGTGGCCTCTGTTCCTGCGGTGAGGATTCCGCTGGCCTTTTGTTGACCAAGGGAAAAGAGAGAATGAAGACGAGCGGAGAGAGCGAACGATGGGCAAACACACGTCCAAAGAGAGAAAAACGATTAGAAAGGGAGAAAGAAAGAGAGATAGAGAAAAGAAAAAGAACAAAAATAAAGAATGTCCCATACGAAGCTAACCAAGCAATTATCTCTTAACCTCTTGCGCTGGAATAACGTGCATTTGTCCCAAATTGCAACATTTTCTCGGTTTTAAGTATATTTCAATGTAACCCAGGCAAAACAAATGACAAGTATATTCTTAATAATTTCTATCCAGTGATATCATACCGACGAGTTCAAGAGAAAAAGAAAGCAATGAATTATTGCATATGGTTCGGTCACTCGTTATGGTCCGCAAACCAGTTGCCAGCGCAAGGGATTAAACTAGTCGTTATGGAGAAAAATGTTTTAAGCAAACCTTACGTTGTTTCGAGGGGGCATTTTATGATGGTCACAAATCTTTTTTAAATGGTTATTCTCCCAAGATTTCAAGGTTACCTCTGTTTTCTTTAAATGGTACTATATATTTCTGAGTACACAGTCTTGTAGTTAAGACAAATTCAGTGATCTAGATAAAGTTTGTGTTTCAAAGTAGTTGAAGGTCAACGAAGGTAAGCTTTGAATGACCTTGGAACGTCAACGTTCTTTTATTACATTACAGTTTTATTAAAAAAAAAAAAAAAAAAAAACGAAGATCGAACGACTTTGAAATCTTGGAAGCTCAACGCTCTAGACAATATTTGTGGCCACCATGAGATGTACCCACTCCTCAAAACAATGTAAGTTTTTTTTTATTTGAAACATTTTTCTCTGTAGCTTAAGAAGATAGTTTAAAAGAAAGTAGCTTCATGAAAGTAACATCCTGTACAGAGAGAGAGAGAGAGAGAGTGCTTCAGTGGCCTCAGTAATTTAGTGGAGGAATTTAGACGTCACACGTCACCAACACGCCTCGAAGCCAACGAGAAAGTTGCTCGTAGCTGGTGGGCACGTCGAAAGGACGTTTGATCGCTCGAGTGCCTGTCGAGGCTCTTGTTTCCCTTGTATCGACGTCGATCCGTCGGGCAAATAACTTCCGGGAAAAGACAGTGCGAACAGCGCTC
>KQ435816.1:1338111-1352010 GCA_001276565.1 Melipona quadrifasciata
TGGTTTTTACGTTCAGCGCTCGGCCAAGGAAAAACACGGCGAAAAGGAAAAGCCGGCTGTTTTGTTCCTGCGAAAAACCTGCGAAACCGGCCGCTATCGATCAAGTTAATTGTCCAGGTCTACCCTTTCACGGCGAAGGAACCAGCAATCACGATTAAGGGAGTGAATGGGGCCAGGAACTCCGAATCGAATGGGCTCGACCAGCTAAACGGCGACCTCGATTAAATTTTCCAGCCAGAGTTTGGACGAACGATTCACCTCGAGTGATAAGAAATGTACCGGACTCGCGTTGACAAATGCTACTCTCAGTGAGTGATTAACGTCATCACGGATCACGTACGAGTATCCCACGCGTTATTTCGACAATTTTTATAGGTTTCGGAAAAATTGGAATTATTGATTGGTTTCTATCAGAGTGAATATCAGGCAACAAGTAGATTGTGCATTTCGTAGTGCAAAATTTAACAAAACACTTGCCGCCTGCAATATTTTTTAATGTTATTTTAATGTTATTCTCTATATCTTTTATTATTTAATAATATTAATGACATAATATTATTTTACAATATTATTGAATAATTTTATAATTTTCAAATGTTATTTTAACGTTATTCTCTCTGTCTTTTATAATTTTATAACATTATTGGGATTCTTCATTTATATCGCCGAAAATAGAAGTTTTCATGGAAATTCACGCTTTGGTTATTAGTCAAGCTGCTGATTTCAGTGTACTTTCCATTTTCTGCAAGTGAATAAATATCCGCATTCCATTTACTATTTACTATTTACATTTGTAGAAATTCGAGTGACCAAAAAGTTAAAACATACAATACAATATTGCAATTTTATGTAACAATATATTAATTAAAAAGTAATTGTTACACGTACGATATGCAATATACAAATATAACACGTAATATTATAATTACTATTTACTATTACATAATATTATTCACGCAATAGAGTATATAGTACTCTGAACATGCCTGAAACATGTCCGCAAGAAAGTTAAAAATCCCTCAACCCCCGGTTATTAAAACGAACGTACGTAAAACACGAAGGATCTACCTCGTACTCAGTACATTATTCATCCCGTTTTATACCAAAAATTCGAAGCGATGTTTCACCATCAGAGCGCCAACTATAACTCGTAATTGCCGCGAGAATCGCCATCGTAGCGTGAAAAAGGAGACGCGCGAACCCATTAGGGGGAAGAAAAATGAACTTCATTTCCTCTCGCGCTCGTCCTCACCACGCGAGGTAATCCTGTCCACGACGACGTCGTATTTCCTGTTAAGCAAATGATCCTGCGACTCGCGTCCTTCAGCTGGATATTTAATAGCGAGTGGTAATAGCCGATGAACCGAATCTAAGTGTTTCTTGCCCCGACCTCCCTTCACAGGGCTTTTATACCCTATTTTCCCCCTCGTTTCGAGCAAAAAATTTATAAGAAGTCGCTCATTTATAACGCCGTCAGTGTCCGGGACGAACGTTCGTTTCACTCACGAGTTCCCATTTCTCTTTCCAAGTTCCTCTCTTTTAATACGCGAAGCGGTAAATTTCCATCGTGGCAGTCGAACAATGACGTTGCCAATTAATAAACTCTTCAACTTTTGTAATCGAGGGAAGTTCGTTTGATCTATCATACGTTGCGGTGAATTTACTTTTTATTTTCGACGTTTTTGCTTGTTTCAAATGCAGAAGAGTTTAAAATTGTCTGGTAATTGAATAGTCTACTACTCCTGGCGGAAAGTTTCCGATCGGATCCGATTTAAAAAATATAGAAATCCTTCGTGCAAGAGAATCCAATTGAAGTCGGTGATTCTAGTTTTCCATGCGTGTTTCAGACAGGTATAACAATTTTTTTTTTTTTTTTTTCGTAATTCATAATTGTCTTCAATTACGAAAAAGCAACAGAAATAATCTTTGCACAAGTTACGTCTATTTTATTACAACTTCTAAGCAGAAATTCACATAAAAAAGTACAAAATTCTTGTATTTTTTATAGGATTCAAGAACTACACGCACTTTTATAACTTATATAAAAAAAAAAATTCACTTATAGTGAAATAAATTACTTTAAATCTCCACATTCGTGGGCTCACATTGCGTTTTTTAAAACAAACGCAGCTGGTTTCAATATCACATCTCCTTTGCCATTACCCTCGGATTTGCAGTCATAAAGAGAAATTTCAGATGCATTCTCCAGTAATTCAAAACCACCGCATTTACGTATTGCATCGTCTAAATATTTCTGCGTTTCGAATGGCATATTCTTCGAGTTGTGTCAATGAACAATGTTATTTTTCGTATAAATTTCAAGTATAAATTTCGGCATTCGATTCGTCGTTCGGAATTTTATCTACTCTCGGACATTTGTCCGCAACCTCGTCGATAATTTCTCGTCCAAACGGTGCCCTAATTTTGAGCAAGAGGACTGAAGCCTCGTAAAAACAAAATTTGAAACGACTTTTGTGTCAGCAGCGTTACGACGAAACTGTTGATTACATATCTCACGCGCGTATCTTACACGAGACTTCAATCCAACGTGAAAAATACGCGAAAAGAGTAAAAGCAGTTTCTGCTATTACGGAAAATATTACGTTGGAAATTCGCGAAACATTGAAAACGAACGCGTTGCAGAAACATTTCGAAACATTTTCATATCGTCGTCATAATACTTTTACGATAATGTCGCCGGGAATGCGCTCGTATCTTTTCGAAAGAAAATTCATAAATCCGAACGGGACGCATATCTCACCTTCGAGATTTAATGCACGCGTCATCTGCGATATCGCATCGTACGGTGAAATTTACGTTAGGCAATTTCGATCTCGCGTCGGATAATTTATGAAATAATCGGATTTTACGTTTTTGTCGAATTTAATCGAAAATTATTCCTCCGTCGCTCTCCCGCTCTGCCATTGTCGGCAGACGCGCGCTTATTAACAGGTTCGCGCGATCCTTCGCAATTTACACCGCGTATTTTATATTAAATAATTCTAAATCAATGAAAGGGAACAACGAAATTGGGACGAATTTTCTATTACGCGTTTGTTCACGTTTTGAATCCCGAGAGGATCAGGCTTGATGAACGTTTCGTGGAATGGCTGATCTTCTGTAAGTAAACGAATGTACTATCTACCTGGAGATATTACATACAGAAATTGAAAAGCTATTGAGAGGATAATGAGAAAGTAATTAAAAATAACGACATGTAAATCAAACCAGTCACGTTCCATCTGTCTGTTGAAATTCCTTCAGTTTAAAATTCACTGCTTATCGAAAAATGTGCGAAATTCAAAAGAGAGATCTAGCAGTGATTACCAAGTCGGGGTAATTAGTACTTAAAGTTACAAAATATAAACATTCACATTCTACAATTTCCTGTTGATGTAAATTCATGTTTCGCTTATGTTTCCCTTTATTCGTACGTTGTCAAGGGGCAACGTCTCTCTCTCTCTCTCTCTCTGAAAGGATGAAATTAACATGAAAGAAAGAGTTCACAAAAGCCACGGAAGAAGAAAAAGCTAGGAAGTTTATGGCAGAGGCACTTACGCTCTATCTAAATTTACGTCTGTTTGGAAGAGATCCACATTACGGAATAAGCAACGAAAAGCAGCTGAAAGCCACTTATCTCGAAAATGTCAATACTGCACGGGGATGCATAGAGCTTTGTAACGAATATCGAGTCGCAGAAATTAGTATTTGTGTTGAGATGTCGATTTTTCAAGTGAAACTTCAATGGCAAGTGGTTTCTTCGCCGCGTATTTGATCGAACAATTACCAATTACGTAGTTGCATCATTCCAGATTTATAGGAATTACCGCGATCGTGGAATTTAAAGTGTTTCTTTCTTCAAATTTCTCGCTTCTAAAATTCAGTGGTTGTCAATTAATCGCCAGATAGAATCTAACAATTCAAACAGCACGTGAACGTTCCATGCACAACGACAAATTAACCGAAAGGATAATTAAAAGAAAAGGAAAGAAAGATTACTAGTACCGTGGACCATTATGCAGTTTCAGAATGTTTGCAATAGAAATTTCACGCAAAACGCAGTTCTGAAAATTTGCATCTTTAAATTCCCCATATACGTGCATAAAAATCTAATGACTAGGAATATCATAATTTTTGACGAAATATGTTTGCACGTGTCACTGTAGGGCGGCAAACAAAACGAAGCAAATCGGACCAAACCGGATCAAACGTGGTATCTACGAAAATTCTGATATTATACAATCAGTCACAATATTATGCAATCACTTGTACAGCTTAATTTATACAGCCATTTTTTATAGTTTAATTTTATATACAATCATTTCAAACCCAACTGAAACCAACCAATCGATACATATGATATTACGTTCTACGTTACCGACTCTGTATCTCCCATTATTTTTCATCTCGCATTCCGTCCCGTTCGCCATTATTCATATTCATCGAAATTCTCCAACTCTATTTATTCCGTGCTACACGGAATTTATATTTATATTCATAGAAACATAAAAATGCAAAAAAAGAAAAAAAAAAAAGGAAAAGAGAAAATCGCAATCTAACGCTGACATTTGAACGACAGTGGCAACCGAAAGCGCAAGTATTCGCAGAGCAAATTCCACAGGTCCAAAATCCTCGCCCACCAATCTCGTTCTTCGCGAAATGTCAAAAGTGCACATCAAGTCTGGTTGATGGTGCGTACACGTGCGCGCGAAGATTAACACGAAGGAGGCAATTACGATCCTCCGGAGAGGCAACCGACGATTATTGGTGGAACGCAGCCGGCGAATTCCATTAAATTAAACGGAGGCGCGATACGTTAAGACTCGCGAGACTCGGAAGACCATCATACAGGTCTCGTCCTGTAGATCGCGAAACGCGCTATGGCAATTAAACGTTGAACCCAGCCCAGGTCGGTTGATCGCCTGCCGCCTTTACGATCAATTTACCATTACCCGCCGTTCGACAAGTCAACGGGCTCGACAGCCGGCCCGACGTTTGGTCGTGTTTCATTAGCCACCGGCCGGAAGCGGCCGATGCGGCCATCGCACTTCCGGCGGAATACTCGACCGGCTACCGGCATTCCAAGGGAACAAGGTATTTCGATCAGTGTCAGTCCCTCAACGTCATCGCGAGAGACTTCTGCCACGAGCAGACCTCGAAATTTCCACCGAATTCCACCTATTTCCCATCCCACGCCCGATCCGCATCAACTCGATTAACCGAGTTCACCCATGCTGCTTCATGATGCGCGTTGAACTCCCATCGAAAGAGCAGCGGTGCACGGCGCGTTTCGCGACCCTGCGGCGCTCGATCTTTCGACAATTTCACAGTTGGACTCCAGAGTTAGCGGAGCTTGCAGATTCGAAAAGTATTTCGGAAAGAAAAGTGGTTCTACTTTCGAGTACACTTGAACTTGAACGCGATGGACTCGAGTCGTTTAAGAATACTCTGTGGTGTTAGAAAGGTTAAGATCTCTACGTGGAATCGAACACTGAGTAGGTTTCTCTTTCTCTTTTTTTATTTTCATTACTTAAAGTCGCATCAACCACTTGTATGGGTTGACGTGTATTAGCGACTTGGAGTTAAATTTTACAATCTATTGTAAATGTTTGAAAGTGTATTAGTTTTAGGACCGATTCTTTACTGTCGTTCAGGGACGAATTTATCTTCAGTAATTTCCGCACTGGACAATAATACATTCCACTGTCAATCAAACTTTGCACAAATTACAAATTGGGGGATCGTCTTCGTTAAGGACATACTGGATTAGCGGGGATTATTCGAAATTGTTCATTCTGAGAATGACATTTTCTTCAAATTATTCACAACAATATCTATAATCACTTTCGTTATAACTTTGATGCATTATTTAATTTTTAATCGTCGATTACATTCGTCTTGTGTATATACTATAGCATTTTAGTTTTTTCATTTTTTCTAAGAATTGTGTTTTAATCTGAGCATAATGGCAGCGTTTGTATCTGCTGAAAGAGTATCTTTTGAAGCTGGGAAAATATTACAAATAACAAAAGAGATAGATTGCAAATAAGGTTGTGTAAACCTGACCCGTTGAGGACGTCATTGTGTTAATGCACAATTTCGTTTGCAACTCTCTGTTTATTTTAATATTGAGGCTATAAAACGAAATTTCAAGAGTTCGTTTAATATTTTTCTACGTGGCTTCCGTAATTTCATACGTGTGATACCATAATAATTTATGTTGATTGCATATTTTCTTTCAAAAATCGTGGAAACTTTTTTAACAGAATTCGTTCCAATTTCATTGTAAAGGCAAAGGAAAAAAAAATTTGAAAATTTCCAGTAGGAAATCATTAATTTAACGATATCAGAAGTAGATAGCTTTACTAAAGAAAAGACAGGGAAAAGGTCGTCAGTGGTTCGAAAATGGCCGGCAGATAAAACTTCTTGCCCGACTTTCTTTCTTTCTTTCCACGTGTCGTAATCACAGAACGAGAATTCGGAAATAGACCGACGGATCTAACATGACATAATGAGACTCCTGTCTGAGATTTCTCTCTGCTGCTCTGTTTCTTCGCTTTGCCTTTAAAGTTGAAAACGACACGAAAGTTCAATGTTAGGTCACGAACGTTACAACTGTTAATGTTTTCCACGCTTTAAGGATAGTTTTTATGACTGAGCCTTAAATCGTAGATCAGGCGATCCTGAATAGCACAGTTGTCTATTAATCGATCAAAAATCTACGAAAAATGAATTAAAAATAATTCGCACTTAATATTTCCCACTGTTTATTCGGCGATACATTTACACTATACCCACGAAATAATTAAATTCAAATTGTTTTTCCTCTTGTTCATCATCTTTTGATAACTTTATTATTAATTATGTTATTGATGATATTTTATAAGAATGGTATCGATAAATATATTTGCCACGTTTTCAGTGAATCCTAATTAATGAAAATTGGCGTCAATTACTACCATGACGCACAAATGCTTGAATAGCAATATTTTATGTCTTCATTCTAAAATTAGTCGCCCAGATCATTCCACGTGAATTTAATTTAATTTCATTCCGGCCAAACTAGGAAATCTAACAACGAAGTCGAGAAAGCAGACATTGTCTCGAATGTTACATGAACAATGATTTTGAGTATCTGTGGATAAACTTTGGGCTTTCCATCGCATTTTTTTTTCAAGGATTACCACTGTCTGGCAACTGTCGCACTGTGAACCCACGCGCATCAAGAGTAAAAGCGAGGATCTGCAACTTATGGGAAAGTTTACTGAACGAAAGAGATTTTCTGCAACGTGCCGCAGAAAAAAAAATGAGCCTGTGGGCGTTCTGTATGAATTTTTAAATGACAACTTCCGCAATTACTCTAAGGGTGACTCGGAGCAAGAAAAATACATAAAATAAATTTCAAGAAGGTATTCATGGTTTATAAATTGGTTTATAAATATGTTGTCTTTGGTCTTTGTTTCAAATATAACAAAAGTAGAAACTGCCGTAACCCAAGGACAATCACGTGAATTTATAGTGCAATCGCATCAATTAAGGATTAATATCGATACAATTGAAAAATTATTGTACAGATGTCAAAACGACGTGCTCCAAATCTCTATATTTTCTCAGTTAGCAAACATGTACGAGTACTTTTGGAAAAATTAGTGTCGACTTTTTATTAAAGCGGGAACCTATTTACTCTCATCATAGAGCTTTAATTAAAGATACAAGCTGTGCGCATTATATTTATATTTATATTATAATACAGGTATATTGTATTATAATACACGTTACAAATCTGCTAAAACTTGGATTCTGAATGTTATACTCGCAGCAAATACTTGGATTGCACAGTCGCGCGATACAATTGTGTTATCCTGTTATTTGATAACGATGAAAAAATTTTTGCGCGGTGGAATCACAGGTATAAATAACTGCTGAATTTTTATGCAAACTCGTAATTCCGAGAGTACAATTTAAAAAAATAGAAATTGTTTTAAAACGCACTACATAGTTTTACGTAAAATTTCTTCTAAAATTCACAGTCTAATTATCTCGCGAACTTTATCCTGCTTTTCATCACTATTTTTCATCCAGATACCGGTTGATGCAATTTTCGTCACATTTATCTAAAAACACTCCAAATAAAATCCCACGCACTGTAATCTAATGAATTAACCCCTTGCGCAGGCAACTGGTTCGCGGACCATAACGAGTGACCGAACCGTATACAATAATTCGTCGTTTTCTTTTTCTTTCGAACTCGTCGGTATGATATCACTGAATAGAAATTATTAAGAAGTAACTTATCGTCTGTTTTGCCCGGGTTACATTTAAATATACTTAAAACTGAAAAAATGTTGCAATTTGGGACAAAAAAGTCTCGACGTGCGTAGCACGACATTCCAGCGCAAGAGATTAAAGCAACGACGCGAAGATCTACGAATTGTTTCGCCAAGTATCGCGTTAACGATCAAACAGGTAACGATATTTGCGACTGGAAATCACCAAGGATTTCATCGTTGTCAACTGTTACCTCGCAGCCTCGACTGTCTCCGATTTCATCGCGAATTCCAGCGAATTTCCATCAACAGCCGAGTTCCAACTTGGCTAACTGCGTTACCATCTCTATTCGAAGCTCGTAACAGGCTCGAACATCCGGCTCCAACGGGCACTCAATATATCGTTCGAAACTCATCGAAATTCTATTAACGACGAGGAGAAACGCCAACTCTTCGCACCGTGACTTTCAAGTGACTCGCGTTGGCTGAATCTTAAAAATACCGCGATTCGACGAGGAACGAGGAGCAACTGGTCGTTCAATTAATCGCCCTCGAGATTTGTTCGGACACCTTCCGAATTACTTTGCGTTATCTCCGAATCCCCTGAGAGGTTAATCGAATAATTAAGCGCGAGGACCTCGTTCGAAACTTTAACGAGCAACGCGTGCAACGCGATGCTAATAACACCGCGGCGATTACACCGTTATTAATTATTTCTGGCTCTCGGGATTGTTGTTTGCTATTTGTTAGTTGTTGTTGGTGTAAATATGCGCGATACTCCCGTGGCGTTCGATATGGAAAACGGATTAATACGCTGTCCGTGGAAGTTAATGCGGCGATCAATTTGAAAGATGGCGCGGATTGTAAATAATTCGCGTGATTATTTATTGGCGATGAAGAGAAAGATTCAGTGTGTTCATTCATTAACGGTAGATCTATCGACGATCAAAGTGTAAAAAAAATTTGTAGCAGAGAAATGAAAGTGAAGAGAAACAGTTTACAGCAATGCCATAAAGAGCGCAATATATTTCAAAATATACAAAATAATTAAAAATTTAATATAAAATTTAATTTTATAATGCAATTAAAAGTCATTCGAATTTCTGAGAGTGCACTATTATAAAAATAATCAGAAACTGTGTTTGTACCACCGTTTGACTGAATAATATTAAAAATTTGGATTTATCGTCTTCGATATAAAACATATTACAGAAATGAAAAAGAATATAAGGAATGTAATATTAGCAGAACTCAGCATCCATCTTCATTCTGCAAATTTAACTATAATTTAATCCAAAATCCTAATGTTTGTCATATCCCTGATGATAATAGCCATTTATCGATCTGTTCAATCGTGCGTGGTGTCATTCACGGAAATTATTATTAATGATGATGGACTCGTACGCAAATTCGATTCGGAATTAATCTCGACTATCTGGTGACCGACATAATTAAAAGAATTTTGATCACCTGATACCGTTACTAAGTTAATTGAATAGCCGTAATATCTAGAAAATGTTCAACGATTAACCATCACGTACGATGATAGAAAGGTTAAAATTAACATCTTTCTATAATGTGCGAAAATTATCAACTTTTAATATTGTATCAATTCATCATTTTTTCTTTATAATTTAATTCTAAAATTAACGTAACAGTAGATAACTATTAATAAAAAATAATTTCTCTATTTTGTATTTTGTACACGACTTGTACCCCGGTACGATTCGTCTCGCTGGAAGGCCCAGAAGCAACTGTTCTAACTAGGAAATTACTGACTTTTTTGCAAATAAAAATGAAAATTTTATTGTTATGCAAACATTTGAATCGATACAAAACAAATTACAGACGCGATCGCTCGGTACCAGACAACGCCACTCCTACTCGAGGTCTACCCCACGCCCCTTTACGAATCACATGACCCAAATCAACCAATCGCTAATTTTCGTTGCATTAGCGTTGCACTTGAAGAGAGTTACCTCCACTAAAATCACTTTCAATGATAAAATTGTTGCATTTACTACACATTACGTTATAGTTTACACACTTTATCCACCCATATTGCTCGCGTTTCACGTAATTTCGTGTTTTCAAATATCCTAATAACGCAGAGAAGCCCACCTGTCTAGTCATTAGTAGTTTCGTTCGAAGCAAAAACCATAATTTCGACCAGCCTCCAATGAAACTCGGCTGGAATCACAATTCAATGAGAATCGAAGACCGTACGGACGAACTTCCACACGTAATTAAATACCGATTAAACCTTTCCACGCTGGCCGAATTACACGCAAGAAGCTCGGGAACAAATATACGAACGGTGGGGAACAATGAGAGGCTCGCTCGAGAGGAGGAAGAAGGGTGCACGCGGTGTAATTAGTCCCCGCGTCGTGTCTCAATTTTCGCGCTGGAAATTGACTCGTTACCAGCCGGAGCAGCTACGTTACTTTTCCAACTTCTATTATCTAACTTTCATTCTTACATGACTTTGTCGCCTCGGCGAGCTGCATCGCGGCTTGATTACGTTGCTGTTACGAGTTTAAAGAGCAACAAAGATGATGGCAAGCGTAATCGGCGCAGGATTACACGGCTGTTCCGAACGTAGACATTAACAAATAGGTTAACGATGCTGTTCCGATGTTATTTCCATTGCATTTGTTATTAAATTATTATCTGATTCTTTCTCGAGAATAAATAATACGCAATTGAACAATCATAGTAATTGATATAGTATAATATAGTAATATGATATAGTAGTAATTAATAATAATTGTTATTGTTGTTCATACTGATAATGGACAATAATAATTATTATTCATTCACGTGTTATATTTTAATTATTCAGAGTACAGTATTAATGAATAGATACGGTGGTTGAAATTACTTGTTCATTTTATTATTGCTCGTTTATTATTACTTATTTTTTCGTATATTTCTTGTATTCTTATCATATATATATATATTAGAGATATTATAATAGTGTATACTGTATATTATATTATATTGTAAGTTTCATTTACGTATTATTTTCTAAAATATTTGGAGTATATAATAAAAAGGTACATTTTATAATTACTCGTTTATTTAATTTATTATTTATTATTTCTCCATATATTTCGTATGTTTTTATTTTATTATACTTGCATTATATTATATATATTAGACATATGTTACAATACATTATACGTTATATATATTTCTTACGATGTTTCGAAATTTTTCAATCGAGTCGAGAATTTTTCGACAGGTAGATAGTTATCGAGAAGCAGATTCAATATCACACAAAGGTAAAAAAAAATTATTCTCTCACGATGAGGATAAATATTATAAGAAAAAAGATACACTCCCCTCATCTCGATCCGTCCTTTAAACCAGATGCAGTGTCGCGTTTGATGTAACGAAAATTCCCGAACGAGAGGATTCGTCGTAACGGGCGTATCGGACGTTGAATAATTTATGGTCGATTCATAACTTAAGACTGGTGTCGGATCAGGCAGACTATCGTCTCTCGAATTGCGTGTTTCGTAGAAGCGTGAAATGTCGCCCTTTTGTATGAATAAACGCGAAACGAGAAACTTAGTTACATACGTACAGAGGACGCGAATTTACGGGCGTGTGTAAATGTCACGCGGTTGTCTGTCGTTCGCCCGCTGAAAACTCGTAAACTATCGTTGATAACCGATTAACGGATTTGGGTCATCGGTCGCGCGAACTATTCCCCTTCCTCGGGGAAGATGCAAAGCAAACAAAGGATCGTAAAGGTTGAACGTTGCGAGAATCTCGAGAATTCCTCTTTTCTCCCACTATAATTTTGAGATTATTCTGATGATAAAGGTCGACTCTGCCGGCGCGTGATATTAAATTTCGAGCTACGACGTAATTGTATCGCGATTTCGAAGAAGAAAATTAGAAAATTCGCGAGAATAATTTGGAATAAAAATTTTGAAGAATGTCGTTTATATGATACAGACAACAGTTGCAACAAATTGCAAAAAATTCACGATTAGGCTTATTATGGCGTTGACAAAAATCTGGACCAACAAAGTATTCGTGTATTCAGCGTTGTAATAAAAATTTCACGCGTAATGATCGTCTAAATATATTTTTACGGTAATTGAGACTACCAGTCGAGACTTTCGTGTCTTTATTAATTATAACAATTAGTTTGAAGCAAGTAATCGTAAAAACTAACGTGCAGATATTTATCTAGTACGTAAATGTATAAATTTAAAGCATGGTACTTCTTACAACATTCAATAGATAAAATAATTGTCTATCTATGTTCTGGTTTTTAATTAATTTCGTGAAATTGAAATGAAAATGAAATTGCATAAACGTCTAAGAAAAAAATAAAATTGCACGCACGTGATTTTTCGTGGATGCGAAATTCTTGAACGAATGAATATTTATTGGACCAATTATCAAATTCGAACGCTGAAAAATATCCCGACACTTTTCCATAAAATCACGGCGTGTGAATTGAAAATTTCTCACGATCGATTGAACCGTTTCTTCCTTAAGCAAACGACGAAGTGGCTACGAGATAATTCTACAAAAATACCCGAAGTCTTTCACCGAGGTACGAGACAACACAAATTACCAGTCACACGCGACAGTCACTCAAATTAAACGCGAAACGATCCAAGCGCAGTGTCAATGCATTTAACGTCAAGTGACGAGCTGCATATACGCAGAGCCCTTGTTAGTTAGCCGGAACCGCAAATTCAGAATTAGGATTGCGCATCAAATATTTACGGACCACTTGTGCCGCAGTTATCCAAGGTAGCGTGGGAATCCCGGAGACTCGGACTCTGTGTGCAATCTTCGGAGAGAACGGGGAGACAAAGTTTCTCTTCCTCTCAATTAGCGAATTTCACGTGCTCGTGTGTCTGTCATCGTCGATGACGGGGAAAAAGAATGGAAAGGAAATACCCGATCGGACAGTTTTTTAATTTAAATATATAACAAATCTTGGTGTCTGGGCTCGAATATCAATCCTTTGAACTCGTACGTCACGCTAGAGCTGACAATACAAATTTACCGTAGAAAGTAATCTGTGTAATGTTTGGAATCTCGCTGAACAATAGTCGTTTGCTAAGTTTATCAATACGGTTTATAGCAAATAATTTATAACACAGTTTGCTCGGGAAAGTTTTCCATGCTGTAATGCCCCCGGTTTGTGAGCGGGCCTGTGCTGAGGTTTGTTTTGCAGTAGACTAGGCCCTCGACTGTTGGGCTGAGGCGTGGAACCAACTCTCCCGAATCCGCCTTTTGTGCCCCAAATTGCGCCCGCGATTCCCCGTAGCCGAAGGAGGGGGCACCGAAAGAGCGTCCGTGCCTTCCTCCGGCTTACGAGTTTAGAATCGGTACGACACCAAACAATCACCCCTTAAGGGAAAACCCCCTAATATCGCAGCGCGCGAAATAGACATACAGTCCACACATTAAGATTTCGCCACGCTACACACGCACGCGAACACAGTTTACAACAAAGTAAGTTTATGACAAATGATCGTGTACATACATGTGCAATTCTTTTCCACTTGCAACTGGACAATTCGTCCCCGAGTACATACACTGATTTTTTCCATCCCAAAAGTGGATTATGAAGATACGCAAGATAGTGATAGTGAAT
>KQ435816.1:1375880-1391921 GCA_001276565.1 Melipona quadrifasciata
TTTTTTTATTTCAGATTGTTCCATCTCGACCTCTGACCCTTTCGCGCCCGTTCCCCCATTCGCCGATGGCTCGCCTTAAACTTTTCATCTAACGCGAGAGCGACGAGACAGCAAGAGGGATGAAATCTGGACCGCGAGTGGCCTGAATCCCGGCCGTAAAAGTGCAAGCTTGAAAATTACATCTCGTCCCTCCCTCCACCCGCATCCCCCGTGTGCGACGCCACGCGACGACGTTCCACGAAATTCAAACTTCTTTCAAGTCTGGCACGCTTCGCGAGGATGGAAATGTGACGTGTTCGTAATTTATGGGCGAAGAGTGTCCATTAGACGACAATATCTAATGAATGGGGAAGAACAACAACCCCTCCAGCTTCGGGAGTTATAAATACTCGACAGCACGCTTTCGTGTGCTTGACGAACGACGAACGTCGGACTAGAGAACCTCGGCGAGTTAACCTTTAGGGACGTGCAATTCTGAAGAAAATAAAAATTCTACTTTTTCTTTTTAATATATTATTAATATATTAATTTTTATTATTATCAATTATTTTATATATTAATTTTTTTTAACATAAAAAAAGAAGAGAAACGTTCGTTTCAATTATTAAACATAAAATATTTCTGAAAATGAAGGAAAAATTGATACTGCATAAATAATCCCACCATGCAACTAACGTTCCAAATGAAATTCATTGAAACACGTCTTTAAGTGGGTTAAAAAATATCCTACCGTGCACTAACTGTCAAAAAACACGTGGGACAATTTTAAACCCACCTAACTTCACAGAGTTAGTACATGATAAAATTTATCAAATTCCATTGATGAAATTTGTTAAATTCCTTTCACCTGTCGTCCGGAGAAACTTTGTTCGGAAATTGTCGAATGACGAATTACGTGGCTCGTGTCGTTCCATTCAGTGGAAGAATTTTCACAACTATGTCTTGTTCTAACGTGCCTTTTTACGTGATGTATGATAAATTGATATATCGGTCGAACGCGCGATGAAATTTACTCAAGTGACCGCATCTCCATTTCTGGAGAAATTTTGCTTTTAAACGTTCATGAATTATTACGTATAATATATTGCTTCTGTCATTCCTGTTTTCCAGTTTTTAATTGGAAATCTACCTCTAATTTAACTGACTGCGGAGCATTGATATGAAATAAATGCTAATTACCAAAAAAAAAAAAAAAAGAAAAAGAAAATAAAATGAAAAATAATTTCATTCGCTTCCCTTTAATACGTATTAAGTCTCGAATAAATTATGTACTCCAACTCGAAATTATTTAATATACCGTAATAATTCGTGCTTTCGTCGAGCGAACAGAGTTTATTTTATTGCCCAAAATATTCGAGTGAGATTGCACGCGAGAACAGGGAATTAATATCCAGCGCGTTGCAACAACGTTACGTCAATTTTAGATTAACAGCATTGTCACGTATCCGAAGTAGGATAAGCTCACGACTTGTTCTAATTATATCTGCTAATTTAAAATATCTGATCTATTTGTTTGAAACGAGTATAAAACTTCTCGTTAAATCAAGGATCAAATTCAAATAAATCGTTTCACATTTTATATTACGGCAATTTTATTTCGATCGATCACGTCGACGTGTCTTTTTGTTCGTAAAGTCGAGGCTTTATTTTGGGAAACGTTTAATAGAACGTAACAAATGGCATAGTGCTCCGAAATTTCTCCATGCACGCGGTACTGTTTCCTAACCGCCATAACGTATAATGCAAAATTCGATAACACCCGGATACAAAGTTCATTTGTCCGAGCTTCGACGACGTTTCTGTGTTTGCGACGAATATGTTTTCTGTTCGTTCAAAAATTTTCCACTTTTTTGCAAACAACACTTACGTAATTATCGACGACTATAGGTAAAAGGGAATCTTTAACTTTATTTCAGGAATCCTAACCTGAGCGATAAAAGATTCAATTCAGTTTTGGAGACTTTAGTCGCGGGTGAATTAACGGAGCGACGTTTAATCAAAAGTTTGGCAAAGAGAACCAAAAGACGTTTCAGAAGTTTAAACATACGTTTAAAGGTAAAGTTGTGACTTAGTCCTAAAATCGTGGGAACAAGGAGAATATTTTACAGAAAATCTGTCTCTCTGAGGCGTGCTCCTTTTACGGTGGCTCCTCGTTCCTTGCTGCGCGAGGCATCGACGTTTCATTTTACAACCGTGCCGTTATTTCGTGAGAAAACATCTTCTTCCGACTTTTATAAACTTCCCTTTTATAATCCTCTCTTCCTTAAAAATGAGGCGTCATATTTTTGAAAAAGACAGAGTATTAAGATTCTTGAACACAGAAGTAATCTGTTTCCCTTCTTTTTTCAAAGAAGCAAAAAAGAATATCGATATAGAAGATAATATTTCATTTCAAAATAGAAATCGTATTTTTATTCATTCAGAACAGTTTAATAAATTAATTATGATTCTTTCTAAATTCATTTAGTAGATCAAATTGAATTGAAAGAACCAGGGATTAATGCACGTACCTTCTTAATAGAATAGGAATTAAAGCGATAGAATTGAGAAATTGAAATGAAATGTGCAGAATTTTAAATTTTCAGTAGAAATTGACCATTCATTTCTATTTGTGTATAATATTGCTTCTGATACATTTTATCGCTTGTATAGCACTTGTCGCGTTTACAGACTTGGGACGAGTCAGAATAAAAAATAAAAAGTGCATAAAATTTCAATTTTAGACACTAGACCCGTACTGCCTAACTAGTACAACTCTGACACACTTGTAAGAAATTTTACTTCTATGTTTAGAGTATACTTCTCTCTTTCTACGACATACTGAAATATATAGTTCTGAAATATACTTCTTGCACTTCGAAATTAAATTAAATCCCTCAAATTCTCCCAAATGAAGCAACTGTTCCTTCATCGCTCATGCTTGAAGGTTGCCTAAAAAAGTCTTGGGCACAGATGCTACTCTTGCTTCAAAACTGGAAAATGATCAAAGGATCGTGCAAAGAACCCTCCAGTTTTAGAAAATGGACGTTTAAAAATTGTATCATCTCCCGAAACAAATACTGAACACTGAAATACGTAGATATTGCAATCATCGAAGACGTGTCCTAAGAAAAAACGTGTCACACGTTACGAATTGCCCGAAGGAGAAAAGATTCGTCAGAGAATGAGGATAGAGACAGACAATAGGTATCGTGCAACTGGAGAAACGTTACCTGGGTATTTGAAACGCGATCTCATCGAGGGAGTCGCTCGGCTGCAATGGGGCACGCTCGAAGAGCCTGCTCGGGCCCCGGTGCACCCTGTTGCAACAGTGCATGGATCCGGCTGTCGGTTGCGATTGGTCCGTACAATTGGTCCCACGTTGACCACTTTGGCTCGATCTTCCCTTCTGCCGCTTTTTTCGTACCTCCTCCGCCTGGCGGCGCAGGTTGTGCAACCGGAAGAAGTACATTGACATCTCTGTTCCGAGGGGGCGAGTACACACGAGGTCAGAGAGAGAGAGAGAGAGAGAGAGAGAGATTGTCAGCGGGGGACCGCGGAACGTACACGCACGAGCGAATGAATCTCCTCCGGACGAGCGGATTCCCAAATTAAACTAAATTAAATTCTTTGTGCAAACGATTTGATAGAAAGAATAGAACTACACCAACGTCGATGATTTTGATGTAACTGACGTAACTTCTTAAAAAAAAAAAAAAAAAAGAAGATCTACTTTGTCTCTACTTTGACGATAGTGAGTTCGTTTTTTTTTCTTTTTCAAAGATGATTTTGACATTGCGAGACTGGTGAAGGAGTGAGCGTTAAAAAATATTTTTCACAACTTTCGATCCGCCGTCATTTCGAAGATCGAATCTCTCTTTTGCAACGACTCCTTAAAACTTGTTGCATAACATTTCTTTTCATTACTAAAATTTTTCATCGTAAAAATTCAAGAAATCCTATCGTCTAACCCTAATGTTCCAAGTTCGATAGAATAATTGAAAAAAAAGTCGTACGAGCGAGTTTCGAGAAATCGTTGCAAAGAGAAATTTTCATTCTCCAAGACTGGCAGATTCGGTCGTGAGAAAAATTTCTCATTGTTCCCCGAATTTTTGCATAGAATCGTCAGAAAAACAAATTCACTGATGTCAAAATATGAAATGTCCGACCACGCGGACGATTATGCGATCTCTCTCTACAGATTTTGTAATTTAAAATTAACATTTGTAATTTTTTTAATTTAAACATCGAAGGATAATAGAGAGTTAACTTCAAGTAAAAATAAAAGTCAATCGTTACATTCTTGAAATGTACTGTGAATAGTAATTAAATAACAATTCGAAGCAATAAACGTTCTCAAACAGATTCAATTTAAACATCGGAGCTGCCTCCTCGTTATTACGCACCCTTCAATTATAAAATAGGTCACTAGTAGAGAACATTCCCGTATAATATTACTCCGAATTGCGTGGAATTTTACAATTTCTTCTCTGACGAACGTCCGATTTGCAAAATATTTTCGCGCACAAAGAGACAACGTAAATTACGAGTAACATTTAAATGATCCACGACGTGAGCAATCGTCGTTCTAAAGAATGTATTGTCGTGGTGCACAAATATCGAATTATCCAGGATGTCATCTGGCAACGTCCTCTGCGAGAACGATCGTTTGGTCAGAAAAATTTCTTCTCGAGGAGGAGATTCGTTCGCATCGATCATCCCACTGTACACGTCTTCCATCATACAATCATGCAACGCAGATATAACGAAGACACGGTCGACGGCACGCGGTAACGAGCGTATAAAGAGTATCAAACGAAAGAGGGGCAGGGAGGGGGAAATGAAAAATAAAAATTGCAGGAGGTAAATAACTAGCTGTAAACTGGGGACGCGGACTCGTGCGATCTCTGTGCATCGTGAAATATTAGCATGCAAATATTGCGGTACTGGGTGCAACGAGAGCCTCAGTGATAATTAACATTTAACGACAATATTTAGTATTTAATACTTGTACAAATATAACGATATCATATAAAATAAAATATTAATAATGTTTAATATTTAATGAGATGTTACATACGCTTTTTGTCTGCAGTGAAGTTATTGAAAAATTTATTACAGCAGATACATTTAAAAATGTCATATTTCTTTAACGCAATCTGAGCTGTGTGTTGGTACATAGTCGTTCAAGTTGAGCGTCACATCTTCAAGTAGAACATATCCTGAAGCTCTTTTTGCATGCGACAGTACCACTGAAGTATTCTTGGGAATACGAACGTTTCTCAAAAGATACCATTTCTTTCTCTCGCTACATTTTCAGAATCTCCAGACTGGAGATAAAAATATGTACACCGATAAATTGCCAATTTTGTGTTGTAATAATTAAATTTGAAAATGTAATATTAAATGGAAGCGTTTGAAACAAATATATCCCTTTTTTCATTTAATTGATGAAACTTGATTAAAGCCAGAACCTTTTATCATTACGCCATTTCGTATCGAAACAAAAAAAAAAATTGATTTTTCATTGGAAACAATTGCGGGATATTGATGTCGCCAAATTTTAAAAACTTTGACAAAAACGTCCCCATTCCTTCGAACTCTTCGACCGACAATAACGTTCGACTGACGCGTGTCGTTTGTTCATTCATTACGGCGCACAGGCAGCGAACTTGACATTTCAATCCGTCGTGTCGTCGATCCTCGAACGAAGAATACTACACATCGTAAAAAATACTACACGGACATTTCCCGAAAACGTGCAACGAGCATGCACTCATCCCAAAAATTTACGTTAAACCACGGCTCGCCGAAACTTCGAGTATCCGAAGTTTGACAGTGACACTCGCTCGATCTGCTGAAATTTCAATGGGCAGCCAGCCACGTGTAACCGGAAGTGCTTCTCGGTGTGACCTTGCGGCCGCAGAGAGATCAGTTACCGAGAACGGCATTCGGAGTTCAGAGATTTGGCAGCTTTGGAAATTTAACGAGGAGGGAGGGAACTTTCGTTGAGATAAATTGGCTCTTAATTCCTTCGGAGAATGCGGATAATTAATTTTGTTAATTAGTACTGACAGCGAGAAACAGACTCCTATGTCAGATTCTCTAAGGGATAGTTGTTATATTAGTTTCGAAAATAAAAGTGTATAGTTGTAGAAACTGGAAAACTGTAAAAGGAATTAAATCTCCTAAACTAATGGGTTTTAGACAAGTTACAAAACTGTTGCATCGATTGGTGCAGAGGAAAATTAGATAATTGTTAGATAATCATAAACTAAGTGTACCAAATTGCTGCTCTCTTAAAAAAGAAAAACAAGAAAGGAATTCATTTGAGACATTTTTTAAACGACGACACTCGAGACTGTGTACATTCGTACTCCACACCATAACGTAAGATAATTCGCATGCTAAACCGAATGCTCGCCTGCTCGCTTGAAATCCTCGAGTTTCGAACGTTTGTTCATTTCCAAGCGAAACATAAAGGATTCCCCTTCGAACCGGGAACACGTTTGCGTAAAACAAACGTTTCGCAACAATTGAGCGTAAACTTTAGAAAGGGGAGTAACGCTTCCGGGACGAGATGGAAAAAAAACAAGTCCGCGTAAATATTTGTTCCGCGTAATCCTTTCGCTCTTTTCTTTCCTTTTTTTTTGTTTTTTGTTTTTTTCAAAGAGAGCAGACAGTCCCTCGTCTCCATCGTGTTTTACGAAACACAGACACCGTTTTATGATACACGCAGCTGCGTTGTACATGCCGCGCGAAATCGACAACGTTCTCTCTATCCAGGATGCCGATCGCGCGAAAATATTTGATTATATTTGCTCGCCGCGATTGGATCGCACGAGAAATCTTTCCGTTAACGATCCGGCTCACTTCAGGCACGTAGTTAAAGCACCCTCAGGATCATCCCTGCCGGCTTTTCTCCTCTCTTTTTTCCCCCGCCGCGTCGGTGATCGACATTCCTTCGGATCAGTCGCGAAACGAGAGAACACTAAACGTTTGTCTTTCGGACAGTCGGGTTATTGCTGTGTAGTTTTTCGATCTCGAACACGTGCATCGCCGGCAGATATTGAGTTTCTATCTGTTTTTTTTTTCTTTTTTTATTTATTTATTTATTTGTTCCGCTCGTTCCTTTCTTTCGGCTTATTTTTCAAAGCCCCCTCTTTTCTGCGACGAACTCGAACTCTGTCGAAAATAATTTCGTGTCGTCGAGACATTAGTAAACATCGTTAGTGTAGAAAATATTTTGTAATAGTACGACAGAGCTAGCGGTTAGAAAATTGGCAGAAAATGGGGAAGATTTTAGTGGATGGAAATTTTTGGAGACACTCGATACATTGAACGTTAATAATTATGAAGACATGACAATATAAATTTGTTCGTTTAGTTTTCACATTAGTAGCAGTTTTTAGTGTACATCTTTTGACAGTTGTTAATAATTATATGAAACAATGATGGTACGAATTTCAATTCATGTTATCGGATAATGTGTCATAAATTTTTAATTAGTATCATTTGTGATATGTTCTACTGCGTAATTAGAGAATACAGATATAATATACAGATCCATTATATGACCATAAAGCGTACACTATGAAAATAATAATTATATTACTATTAATGCTTTGGAGCAATAACCATCATTTCATTAACACAAAATACATAAATAAAAAGCCTGGTATTACAAGAAAATGAGAATTTATATAAAATTATATAATTATAATAATAACACTAAATATTCTTCCAACGTTCCAGTACATATGGAAATTCAAAAAATTGGCTCGTTGAAATTCACATAATCACAAATACCGAAAAAGTCCACATCCGCCGATAGAATTCTTAACATGACAACGAATTCAGACGACGAAATTTCTGCCAACAACGCTCGATAGGCTGCTACAACAAAGAACGAAATAGATCCAACTCGACGTGGAAAACCTTGGACAAAGGTATCCCTTACGCAGCTATCCTACCGATTTCATCCTTTATTTTCCCCGGCTTTTCTCATGTGCTCTTATATTACACCGCCACGTGCACCGCCATAAATCGGCCATCCTCTCTCGAAAATTCTCCGATCTCTGTCTGCCACGTCGATGATAAAGAGTCGCGCGTAACAGGGTCGAATCCTAAATATATCTTAAAACCACTGCAACCACGTATTCTCTCTACATGTTCGTTACGCGATACATAGAGGAGGGCATTTTGCCGCAAGAAAGACGATATTTCTCCGCCTCCCTCGTTCTACCCTTTCCGGAAAGCTTGTGTCCGACGAGTGTTTGCAAAGTGATCCATCTGCTTGTCAAAGTTAGTCTTTGCATCCTCTCCCTTTCTTGGGAATGGATTTTTCTATTCATATTTTAAAAGCTACGACTTTTCTCTCTTTTCCAAGATTTCGAATATGCTGACAGCAAATTTCTAGGTTTAGATAAATTTTCGAATTAACCTATAATTTTTTCCCTTTCCTTTTTACGAAGATTTTTAAAATAGATATCAATTTCTATGATAAGAAGCAGAGTTCTAGGTTTAGATAAATTTTACATTTTTAGATGTCAATTTTTAGAGCAGATTCATAGGTTTAGATAAATTTTAAAATTCGATTTTTCTCTAACTGTTTTAAGCTTCACGATTTTTTGAAGATTTCTAGATACGGGCCATATGACAAGATCATTTGGATTTTCATATTATTGTATCGTTACTTTTCACATTTTTTTTAGGTCTGTTTAATTGACGCACGTATTACTTTATATTTTATTATCACCGAAAGTGATTTTAGCGGAGGCAACCAAGAAAATCTGGCCTCTTCAGGTGCAACGCTAATGCAACGAAAATTAGCGATTGGTTGACTTGGGTCACGTGATTCGTGAGGGGGCGTGGGATAGACCTCGAGTAGGAGTGGCGTTGCACGGCGTGGCATCAGCGTTGCACCTGAAGAGGCCCGATTTTCTTGGTTACCCCCGTTAAAATTACTGTCAGTGATAAAACCAAATCACCCTCTTCGCAATAAAACTGCGAAGAAGAGTTTATAGACTTCGCCATCCTTCTGCAGGAAGCGAAGATCTCAATAATTTCAGGTGTAAATACGCGACTGGCGTCCAGCCAACTCGACGAGATAAAAGTAAATTGCGTCTGCCAATATTTATTAACATCCGGTAGGTAAACGCCGAGTTTCGTTCCCGTGAACACGGTCTCGAACGGTCTCGAAGTCTGGCTTTAAATGTGCGGCTGGCGCGATGAGATGTTTATCATACAGCTGTCGACATTAACGATTTAACGAACCGAACGCGGAACTTTCCGCGCGGTTCGCGAAATGTGTACATTCGTGAAATACGATGGTTCGGCTCTATTATTTCTCAGAAAATACTGATTCGCCGGTCTTGCAACAGAAAATTTGCAAATAAAGCGCATTTTGTTCGCTGTCCGATCTTATTGAAAAATTTTGGAAAAATATCGGTAGGAAAATACGCATATCGCACGATTGTGGAAAACTGAAAGCATTTGTCGACAGGAGAGGAATAATTTGTTCGTCGATTCGTCAACTGCTGTCAGGTGAATTTTTCTCACGAAGAATTTTATATACAGCGACTCCCATTCAATATCGAAACTATTGTAATTTTGCAAGAGCAAAAAATCGTGCAGCGATAAAATTCAGCTCGTTTCAAAGCTCGAAACCTCTATCCTCGTAGCCTGAAACCTCATCGTGCATTTTATCCTAAGATATTTTTACACTATGTAGCAGACGGCAAAGCGAAGACACTTCTTCTCGAAAATGTTTTTCACGACTGAGTCTATAATAGATTTAAAGACCGAAGCTTCCTCTTTACAATGACCCCCCTGAAACTTGATGCACGACACTTTTTCCCCATTTTATTGAACTTTCAAATTATATTGGACGACATTATTAAATAACGACGGAGATTCAACAAATCATAACATTTTCAACGTTATATTTCCATCTTCTCAAAGTTCAATAAAATAACCCCAAAAGAAATCGTACATTAAGTTCTAAGAGATCGTCGTGAAGAGGGAGCTTCAATTTTTAAACCTATTATAAATTTAGTCGTGAACAAACATTTTCAATATTTTCCCACGTACCGTGATAATTTATAACATCTGTAACAAACGACATTTTCGTCTGACATTCAAAGTTTAATAAAATGGCGCAAAGTGTCATCAAGTTTTAAAAGATCGTTGTAAACAGGAAGTTTACAATCTTTAAACCTGCTGTGGATTCGACCATGAAAAACAATTTGCAGCATTTTCGAAAGAGAAACTCCGCTCGCTTTTCTATCCGCAATGGAATATAAAAACACCTTGGAGCAAAATGGACGCTGCATTAATGAATAAATGAATAAATCGATAAATTAGAATTATTAGAATAAATGAATAAAATGAACGGCGCATTTTCAAAGTACGGGCTTCAAACTTTAAAATGAACCCTTAGATTTATTAGATCGTACGATTTTAGTTAAAATTGTAAACAGTTTAAATGTTTAGTGTCCGAATATTAATGGAAGTCACTGTAGATTATTTTTTCTTTCAACTTTAAATTGATTTTATTCTCTAGTTAATTTCTTATCTCCTTTTTCCCTTTTTCGAAATTTCTACATTCCTCGTGCACTTTAATTTTCTGTTTCAAAAACCAACGTTTCGAGTCACTTTGACACTTCTGATGCTCTTAACCCTTATATAATTTTCTGTTTCAGAGACCAACGTTTCGAGTCACTTTGACACTTCTGATGCTCTTAACCCTTTGAGCGCTACGAATGTACTTACATTTACACCCCAGTTGGTCTGCTGTAGAATGAATGTACACATACATTTTGAATTTTGCACCAAGGTAGTAGCTGCCCTTTACCAATGACCTCGGTGATTTAAAATAACATTTAAACAACTGCAATAAAATAAAAGTATAAAAGAAAATTCGAAGGCTCGACAAATACTGAGTAAATAATAATAAATAAACAAAACGATACTCTGGAAGTAAGTAAGCAATTATCACGAAAATACACGACCATTTATGAATAATTCACGTTTGATTTTTCAAGTATTTTTAAATTTATCACAAAGATATTTCGTCTATTAGTTTCTCATTATACAAAACAGATCTCATTCTACAACCGATCCTTTCGACGCTAATTTTGAAATTTCAAAGAGACACACTTCCAGTTACGAGTTAAATTCCACTTCAATTTAAATCGATTTCCCCGGGCTTTCACGACATTCCGCAAGATGTTAAAAACTTTCTGTCCCAACAATAGAATAAACAATAAAAAAAATCATACTCGACAGAAATGAAAATCACACTTTGGCCAGAAAATTTTGACGAGAATCTGGACCGAGCCTACTTTTATCGTGAAACGATCTCCAAAGGAAAAGAGATCAAAGAGGAAATCCTTTCACTTCAGCCAGTTGATCCTACTTAAAAATCTCCCTGCGTCACGAAGTAGACGCGTGCCGTTGTCGAAGATCGCGACGTCACGTCATCCATTTACGGCGTGTCGAAGCTTCCGTCATCGCTGGCAACGGAAGTGAGTTTATTGCGAGAACACGTGCGCCTCGCTGACATCACGAAGCCCCCGACACGATGGCACCGCGCAGTAAACCCCTGTTCGTAAGATAAAATAGCTGATGGCAATCAGCGTGACCTACTCCGACATTATGCAACCCTTAATTAAATCGTCTCGAATGAAACCAACGCCGGAGATCGAGTTATCTCGCCCGAAGTACCGACGTTCTGTTCCCATAATTTCGCGAGTACTTGGTATTCTTGACGATTCACATTCACGTGTATTGACGCGACCTAGAATCGCGCTCGTGTTATTACTCCTTTGTTCAGACCGATGGTGTTACTTCCATTCTTTTTCCTTTTGCTCGAAAAATTCTTTTTACTGGACATTTTGGATTCCTAATTTTCATTTGTTATGTGTATATATGTGGAAACGGAGATTTTTATATAGGGCGGGGATCGAGAAAGTTGGGGAATCTTTAAACAAGGTTCCATTCGAAACTTTTCTTCTCCATTCGAAACTTTTTTAAAAAAACGTTAACAGAGGAAATAAATATTCTTAAAAATAACGTTGAGGAATCTTTAAACAAAGTTCCATTAAAAACCATTAACAGAGTAAATAAATATTCGTAAAAATAAAGTTGAGAAATCTTTAAACAAGGTTCCATTCGAAACTTTTTTAAAAAAACGTCAACAGTATAAATAAATAATATTCTTGAAAATAAAAGTTTCGGAGAGGATAGAATTTGTAAACGATGACCTTTACACATACATATACTACGTTTGAACAAATTATGTTATACTATTCGAAACGATGACCGCGTGAATGCTCCACTCGAGGCAGGTTCCTAGCGAAAAGTAACTTTAACTTACATTTCAAGTAGTTCGAACATCTCGGAGATCGAATAAATCGCATATTCAAGTACCCAATATTAGGCTCGTAACTATAGCAGAGGAAGAAGTTACCTTGCCTCTTGCGTTGAATAAGGATGTTCGTATTTTCTGTTGTTACGTGAGTTTCGGAGAGCGCTAGAGCGGAACAGAACGAGTTTGCGCCGAGATATTGTAAAGCCAGTGAATTTTGCATTACGCTGATGTAATCAAGTGAAGATTGGAGGCTCATCAGATTCTGCGTACCTCTACCATGTATATCTTCAAATGTATAATTTCTCTCAAAAAAAAATTTTTTTTTTTTACATTTTTCCTTTCCTTTCTTTTCTTTAATAAATTATCCTGTTAACAGTGAACACGATCCATTCAAAGTTCTCTAAGATATTAAATTTATAAAATATTTTTACTTTTATTAAAATTTTTTTCACGGGAGAAAACACTGTAACGAAATTTTCTACTTTCCAAAGAATGTTTCCTTCTTCTTTCTCTTTTATAATTCTGATCTATCAAACATTGAAAACTCCTTACTACCTAAATATTCAAAGCTAACCTAACTTAATCTGAACGTAACCTAAATATTAAAGTTATACATTTTTGCGGCGAATATTACTAAAAAAAATCGCTGGATAAGTAAAGTAAAGTAAGGTAATTTTCAAAGGCTGATGCTCTCGTGAAAGCGGTGCCGAATAATGGCCTTTGAAAGAACAGGAGAGCACACTTTTTCAGGTAAACCTATTGCAGGATACTCCATGTAGAACAAACGGATCCCCAAAGGATCTCAACGAAGATAGAACGCAATGGGAGCCAAGAGAGTCTTTGTACGACAACATTCCGTGAACTATATATCATTCTGCCTACATTGAATGCAAATTTCTAACCCAGTTTGGTCTAGTTAAATTTAGCGACTAACTATTACGGAAACTTACTAACTACACGTTACAACACAGGCTGTTGTAAACCACGATCACCATATTGTAATGGTGATAACTTATAGAAAACGCACGATCTTTCTTTGATCTCAGTAACAAGGTATGCGATTGTCAAGCAATTTCTTGAAGATCGTGCTGAATATCTTTGATTCTCACATATTAAATTAATTAACATAGGAACGATTTCAAGAAAAAACTATCTATTTATTAGGAAAATGCCAATTTCTTCAACTATAGTCACAAAAACATGAATTCGCGTAAAAATGCAGAATTTGATTGTAAAAAAAGCATCGAGGTTAATTAGCTTACGGTTAGAGACGGATAATTTTATCACTGAAAGTGATTTTAGCGGGGATGACCCAGAAAATCGGGCCTGTTCAAGTGCAACGCTGATGCAACGAAAATTAGCGATTGGTTGATTTGGGTCACGTGATTTGTGAGGGGGCGTGGGGTAGACCTCGAGTAGGAGTAGCGTTGTCTAAGCGATCGCGCCTGTAATTTGTTTTCTATCGATTCAAATGTTTGCGTATCGATAAAATTTTATGGCAAAAGAGTCGTCTTCATTTCTTAGTCAGAACAGTTGCTTCTGGGCCTTTCAGTGAGACGAATGGTACTGTCGTGCAGTTTTTTTACTCTTGGTTCGTAGAAAATAGCAATGACCATTAATAAAGTAATAACATTTTATATTATGATTTGTAATCTTCGTTTGTGAAAGATAATAACGAATGAGTCAGATGACTCTTAAAAATCTTTGCGCTTTTAAATTTCCTCTAAAAGTCCTCAGTTTAATTATTAAAATACAATATTATCGTTAGTAATGTTTACGAGAATTATCCATCCTAGAATGTTGCATCCATTACATCTATTCGTTATTCTTTTTAAATATAATTCCACTTTGAAAAATTAGATTGTGCCTATCTTATTTATCTTTCAAATTTTCCTCTTTCAAATTCACCCTTTTCATATTCAATTTATCCTATTCTGAAACTGCTCTGAATAATTATACAGCGAATGTTCATTCAAATGCATATTTTTATAGAAAACTAAAATTTTATGATCTCAGAATTCTAAAAATATATTTCTTCTATTTCGCATTATTTTCATAATTTTTATTTATGCAAGAACATATTGCACACGTAGTACTTATGTGAACTATCTGTCTTTGAAATTAATTTTTTTTTAGCAAAAAAACAAAATTCTTATACCATAATTAGACAGCAATAGTGTTGGTACATAACACGTAGTCAATGCCAATTAATAATTCCAACCTAAACAAAAACTCTTCGATAGAATATCTCCTCGCACAGAAAGCACACTCGTTCCCGAAACGTCTGCAAGTAGTAAGCCATAAAACAACACGTCCATAGTAGTTCAACCTTTCACGTAGGGACCGTATACGTTCGGAATACAAAAGACACGAGTCTAATCAGTCTGGCGCGAAATTCCATCTATTTCTGACCTAGACACGTGTGCTATCGTTCCGAAAGAACGATATAGCACACGTCTGCTAATAAATTTCCGAAAATTGCTTCGTCTTCGAAGCGACCCGCGCTGTATTCGTTCCTACGACGTCGAACAAGGATTTAACGAGAATGGAAGGTAGCTACGCGGTCGGAATACCAGTCGGTCAAATAAATAAGCGCGAACCGCGAACAAAGTCAATCCGTTTCTGGTTTCGAAAGCGATTTTCCATTGGCTGTTGTTCGTGGTTATTTCGCGACGAACGTTCAAAGGCTGTTAGTCGACTTAACAAATTTCACGAGTCGAGAATCCAGCAACGATAGCACGAGTCAGAGACTTATTTGCACTTATTCTGATTCCTTCACAATCCTGATTCCTTATCTTAAGAGAAGGAAATATTTCTAGTTTCTCTGACATGTGTTTCTGAGATTGATCGCTGATTAAGCGACAATAACGATAAAATTTTTCTTTTTCCTTTAAAAAACTGAAATTGAAGCAAATGTACAAGAAAACTAGTCTACGAAATATCGTGGTGAACGATAAAAGTTTTTTTTACGACACAATCAAAGAAAAGGTGACTCTTTAATCGTACGTCAAAGTTACGAAGCGAGAGCACTTATCACAGAGTGTCCCGTGCATGGAAAGATCGCAAAGACAGTTAAATATTGATTCACATGAAACTCGAGCAGCTGTGAAATACGAGTAAACGCGCGAACAGCTTTCCCAGACACGTTGTCTTCGAAATTAATATATCATCCTTGGATGAAAAAGAAAAGTGAACTCGATCAACTCCGTTTTCACCAAAAGATCTTTTCTTTCCCACTTCTTTACATTCTTTTTCGCGTCGAAATATTTAACGTTAAGTGTCAATAAGTTTTCCTGTATAGTTTCCTCTATCTGTCATGAACATCACAAACGAACCGAGGAATACAGAACGAGAAAAGTTTCGTAACGTTTGCTGATCGCTAGAAATATATACGTAAAACTGCACGATTTGCACCCCAGTTCGTTTCACTTCGAAAGGCCCAGAAGCAACTAGTTCTGACTAGGAAGTGAAGACGACTATTTTGCCATAAAATGTTATCGATATGCAAACATTTGAATCGATAGGAAACAAATTACAGGCGCGATCGCTCAGTACCAAACAACGCTACTCTTACTCGAGGTCTACTCCACGCCCCCTCACAAATCACGTGACCCAAATCAGCCAATCGCTAATTTTCGTTGCATCAGCGTTGCACCTGAAGAGGCCCGATTTTCTGGATTACCCTCGCT
>KQ435816.1:1392079-1411929 GCA_001276565.1 Melipona quadrifasciata
TAATTATCTATTATGTAATTGTTTTTATTAAATAAATATTACTTTATATTTAAACTCTACCACGATAGAATTTGAAATTCATCGTCAAATAACACCGTATTACCGCGTTGCTGTTTCGGGCCATTTTATCTTCTCTCAGGAGATACAGACTGGAAACCAGGGAGTGGTTTCGACCTATTTAACATGCATCTTGCCACTTCCGGACGTCGCTGTACGATCGCGAACCTTGCCCTTTCGACCGATGCGCACGCAATGCTCTCTGTCTTCCCATAGAAATCCGCCCAGAACCGCATAAACGCGCATCGAACTGCGACAGTCGACTATCTGTGCCCTAATTCGCGCGTATCTCCACGTTCAACGTATGCCAGAGATTTGCAAAAGTGCGAGTCGCGATGATCTACCGATGATCCCCCGAGTTGATCTTTGTTGGGTCGCGAATTCGAAATTTCAGAAAATCTAGAAAATTTCGAAGGGTCGAGAATTGAAAGAATCCGACTCAGCGCTCAGTGGAGTAAAGTAGAGTTTAAAACGAGTAGATTGTTTCTAATATCGACAATTTTGTAAACTAAATAATGAATGAAATTGAAAACGGTTTCATTAAGTGTCTGGAACTGTAAAAATTCTAACAATGTTGAAAAATTCTTTTCTCTTCTCTGAGAGACAACGGTCCCTCAAAAATTGTTTTATGTTTTTTCGTCGTTTTATCAAACTTTGAAATTATGAAATTGAACGACGAAATATTAGAATTTTTGTCCTTTAATCGAAATATTTAAAGCTCAATAAAATGAAAAAGAAACAATAATTTTGAGTCGTTGTAAAGAGAAATTTTTTCAATCTTCAATTTCTTTAATCCAAATATACAGCAAATTTTAAGTAACTTGTAATGAGAAAATTTTAATCATCGACACTATGACAGATCTACATCTGGAAAATAAATTTTTCAATACTTTGGAAGCTAAAGTTAATTATTTTTAACATTATATCGTAACATGATTGGGAGTTCGATTCTCCAAAAAGACAAACGAGAAATCATTTTTTTGATTTCATTCAGAGCGATTCTTTTGATTTTGATTAACTTCTGAACGATTCACAACCATGAAACAATTAAATCATCCTACTCACTAGTGATAAACGCAGACCAGCGAATTTTGTTCGAGATATCGATGAAACTCAAAAAAAAAAAAAAAAACTATCATGTGTTTTCAAATAACAATCGTTCACGTTTCATACATCTATCGATCAGTTATGAGTGTTCATTGGCGTGGAATGAATCAAGTTCAACACAGACTGGCAAATGCAAGTCAACATAGTTGAATATCGAACGAGGAGACGATTAGCATAGTGATTGCATTTACAAAATTATTAATTCAAACAAGTTGGTTCAATAAAGTTTCGAAGCTTCGGGCAAATATCAAAACTTGGAAATGTGTTTCCAACTGTTTCGAATCACCTGTATCATTTACATATCTGTATTATTTCACAGCGAATGAAACAATGTCCTGAAATGATATAATATATTCAATAATACAATACCAGTAATATCAATGTACATCGAGATAAAAAAAATCCTGACAAAATCCAATCGTTATTTATAATTTTACTAACTGCTAATTCCATGTTTATAACGTTTCAAAGTGAAAGTGATGCACGGTATCTATCCACTATTTAAGATAATTAATTTATTATAATAAATCAAAAATTCAAGTTTCCATAGTAATGTGAAAGTATTACTAAACGATATGAAAATTGATATACTTGGACCTAAATTATTATATTAGTTATTATAGTTAATGCATGTTATTAATATTATATAGTGTAATTCAAACAATAAATTAATTATATTTATCGTATAATTAATATTAACGTGGTTAATATACTTGGATCTAATCGATTATTACGTAAGTATATAATAATGTTAATTAGATCCAAGTATATATCACTTAGTATAATAATATCTACGATACTTTCACGACGAATACAAAAATTTGGCACTACATGAATGAAACATGGAAATTAATAAAACTGCACGACTTGTACCCCAGTACGGTTCGTTTCTGGAACTGAAAGGCCCAGAACTGTTCTGACTAGGAAATGAAGACGACTTTTTTGCCATAAAATTTTATCGATATGCAAACATTTGAATCGATATGAAACAAATTACAGGCGCGATCGCCACTCCTACTCGAGGACTACCCCACGCCCCCTCACGAATCACGTGACCCAAATCAACCAATCGCTAATTTTCGTTGCATCAGCGTTGCACCTGAAGAGGCCCGATTTTCCGGATTACCTCCACTAAAATCATTTTCAGTGATAAAAAAAGAAAAATACCTCAAAAATAATATAATCGAATAACTTTTCTATCGCGTCGCTTACATTTTGTATTGTATACGTCCTTGATGTTATTCCCATTTGTAATTTACATGCACCAACTGTGACTTTACGCGTGTCGTAACATCGTGTGTCGAATTATGACGCGATTCCCGGAATATATTCCGAAACTGAAGAAAATTAAACCGAGCTCTTCTTCGTTTCACGAACGAAACTTCCTTACGAATCAGCGGTATTGACCTAAAAGTTCCACGTGCCGCGGGAATCCGTGCGTTCAAACAAGTTCCAGAAACCTGTGGACAAAGTTTCTCGCGGAGTCGCACCTCCGGCTGAGTCCTACGGTTTGCTCGGAACTTGTTCCACGCGATCGAGTGCGTCCAATGCCGTTTCGCAACGTTCTTTCGAAGAAATCTCCTCCATCCTACATCTCATCGAGTCAACAAATGACTGGCTCGATCGATGACGAATTCACACTACGTTTGCGCGTTACATTTTTAAATTTTCGTCGTCTCTTGCGCAAAAAAATTTTTCCAAAGACTCTACTCGTCACCTGAAACCGCGAAATACAAGGATATCGCGCACAAAGGACTATAAAACTCGTCGATGCATACTGAAAATTCGCAATTGCGAAATACGAGCTTTCAGGCGAAAGCTGAGAGCGAAACGCGGTGCGAAGTCAGCAGATATGTGCGCAATGAGTCAACCCTCGAGTGGTTGGCAGCAATACGTCATCTTACGCAACGTCGATGCTCCCGTTTATTTATGGTCGGGTAGATTATTTACTCGGAAACGTCGACCTGAATTCCGAATTTCCCGCACATGATCGCGCCGACGCACGAATGTTGATCAAACCGCGACTTAATTTGCGTATTCAACGACGCTGAGTGCCATTGTGACAAATTACACGGGACGTCCCGTGCTTCATTCACTAGTTAAACTTTGTTTGCCAATGTCGCCAGTTATAAAAGTAATTTCGCATTTTAGTGCAAAAGTGGAAACAAGTTTTTCTTTCATATTTTAAATTGAAGTTTTACTAAATTTTTTTCGTATTTTAAAAAAGAGAAAGACAATGATACGTGCGAAATTTTTAATTTTTAATTTTAATTTTAATTCGTTAACAACGGCAAAATGATCATACATGTTTTGTTTGCAAAGAAATTCTTTGTGGAAGTATACTGTTCTACGTGTCATTTGAATTAACACTGAATTAAATCAAATGAAAATCTACAAAATTATTAATTACATTTTAATGCGTTAGAATAAAATTTAAGATCGAAATTAATGTTAATGTGATATTTTATTAAATTGAAGTTCAACTAAATGTATGTTCCGCTTTTTGCCATCTTTGAAACAAAACCATAATCCCGTCATTGCAGAATTTTCGTGATTTCTGGGCGAAAAATCGCGACACGTGACCTCTTTTTACATCTTTCGACTATATTTGATAAAATAAACGATCTCTTCTTTTTCTAATCCCGTCAACTTATATCACTATGATCGCTATAACCAGATCACTAATGATCAGACACGTTTGAGGTCATAATTTTTGAAGAACGTTGGTTTGTTTCAAAAACTGTAGCAATCGTTTGACAATGCTTGATTAAAATTCTTCAAGTTACTCATTAAGTAAAAGAAAATTGAAATATGAAAGTATCGCACATTTTTTAACGAGAGACTTTTCTCTCTTACGAAAAGAAATGATTGATTCATTTTTGAAGTCCCGATAACGACGATTTTAATATATATTACGAAATTATATTATATATCCCACAATTGAACGACATCTTCGATATTGAATAGCAAATTGATTTTTCCTTCGTTTCTCTTCAAACGCGGAACCGAAACGTCGAACTACCATAGAAGCGGCCTTAATGCGAATTGTATGACAACGTGGATGCGTTCAATTGTTCTTTAATGTCCCAAATCGTCGGGCAACGACGGCACGAAATGAAAATGGGGCACATCGTGCTCGCGCGAGTAGAAATCGGGATTAAACGAGATTTCTGACACTTGGAACTTCTAAGGATATTAAGACATTGATCGAACTATTTCATTTTTAAAAAGATCTCCAAATATTGATTTCAGAGTGCATGGATCGAAACATTCGATTTGTAAAAATTGCGAAATATACGTAGATCAAAATACGCATTTAATTTCTAAAAACGAAATCTCAGAGTGTTGACTATGTTACTCAACTTCGACTCAATTTCTCACAGCGTAGATCGAAATATTTAATCTCTACGAATTTCAAAACATAAATCAATATATATTCTTGAAAATCTGATATATTTCATAGGTAATTTCTGGAAAGCACCTTTGTCAAAATAAATGTTCAAACCTTGAATATTCAGCAATATTCAAATTATCAATTGACGTTCTTGCAAATGGGACAACTATTCTCAAGCAATTGTCATTTGAAATGAAGTCGCAATAAAAAGAAAACTTAGTCGTTGATATTATTTGTCGCGACGACAAATAAATTGCGCCTCTAAAATCTACAGCAAAGCTTTCTAACGTGGAAAAAGGAACACGACTGGGAATTGTTTCGAGTCGGCCAGCGTGAAATTTGTCAAAGTGTTTAACTACTGAAATAACTGAAAATCCTTTTTGAGGACCGGGTGGAAATCCATCTTGTGGAAAATCGCTGTTACTCGCGTAATTACAACACGCCAAATTTTTCACGCAAAATGTCAGAAACGCTCGGTTCGACGGACCGTCGAAAGTTGTTAGAAAGTTGAAACAACAACTTTTATTACCGCGCTGCAAAAATCTCTCGTGCAATCAAATTCGATGCTTGTCAAGTAATATTTGACAGATTGTTTATTTGTTTCGTTTCGCTTTCAAAACAAAAAAGTGAACGCTTTGTCTATTCATTTGTGAAAAATTCAAATATAGAGGCAGAATACAATTACGACATACGATATTATACGATATTATACGATAGGAATTTAATATTCAATAAATAGAACAAATTTATATCCAAGATTTTATTCACTTATCTTCACAATTACGAGTTTGTAAATTAATTACAAATTTCCTAATATACTATACGATATTAGACGATAGAATTTTAATATTCAATAAATACAACAAATTTATATCCAAGGTCTTATTCACTTATCTTCACAATTACGAATTTGCAAATTAATTACAAATTTCCTAATATACTGTACGATATGAGACGATAGAATTTTAATATTTAGTTAATAGAACAAATTTATATCCAAGATTTTATTAACTTATCTTCACAATTACGAATTTGCAAATTAATTACAAATTTCCTAATATACTATACGATATGAGACGATAGAATTTTAATATTTAGTAAATAGAACAAATTTATATCCAAGATTTTATTAACTTATTTTCACAATTACGAGTTTGTAAATTAATTACAAATTTCCTAATATACTATACGATATTAGACGATAGAATTTTAATATTCAATAAATACAACAAATTTATATCCAAGGTCTTATTCACTTATCTTCACAATTACGAATTTGCAAATCAATCGCAAATTTCCCGATCGCGATTTTTCGGATCGCGAGCCAGAGGGAATTAGAAAATTCGCCAGACTTCGAAGAGAAATTGAGGAGACTGATCTCCTTCGAAGACCGGATTATCAAATTAATTCCCCTGTAAGTCCCCGTAATTCCCCAGCCAATTACTCCGCGTCGGGATTTAGAAGGCAGAAGTCGAATTCGTCGATAAAACATCGGAAGCGAGCGCTTGCAGAGCGAGACCAAGTGCTAAGTTGTTCGAACGCTCGAATCCAATCCGGCGACCTGTTGGGGAGTTTTACGCGAGGCGTTCGAGCTGCCAATTAATTGAAACACCAAACTTCCTTGCCTCGGAATAACACGTGTCCCCCGGACTTATTCTCACGCGAGCTTCTTTTCAGAAATTTCAATCGTTCGCGGCGATCACGTTGACGATCGTGAGGAATCGCGAGTACCCAGAGGGGAAAAGATTGCGTTACGTTTACGACGCGACGTCTCGACAAACCCCCCAGCTCCTCTCGTTCCATTTTCTCGAGCGCGATGTTAATAAAGAGACCAAGATGGCCGCGAATCATGCCTGCCATCATGAAACGATGTCACCGTTTCTGAATTCTTTATGACGAATGGAAAAAAGTCGAACTAGAAGCAAAGAACGTACGGAGACCAATAGTGGAGAAAAATACATTGACGAATGTATCGAAACGAATAGTTGAGAAAAATATATTAATAAACATATGTAGAATGAACAAATAAAAAGAATATGTTTTTCGTTTTTTTTTTTTTTTTTTTTTTTTTTTTTTTGTATAAGTAACGAAAATTAATTTCACGCCTATTTTTAAATAATGGTGCAAATAAATCTGCATGCGCTTGTATTGAAAAGGGACTGATATTTTCTGCTGTCAATCATCAAAGCATTAATGAACATGTAGGAACGAATGAATGTTACAAAAAGAACATATTAAAGGAATATATTTTTCGAGTAACGAAACTTAATTTCACACCTCTTTTTAAATGAAGGTGCAAATAAATCTGTATGTATCAGAAAGGGATTAATATTTTCTGTTATCAATCGTCGAAGCATTAATGACAAGGAACGAGTAAATAAAAAGAACATATTGAAGGAATATATTTTTTTGATTTTCGCGCAAGTAATGGTTTTTTGTATGCCATGATAAATCTGTGTGAACCTTTCTGAGACCAACATTTTCGCCATCAATTATGATGGACATGGATTACCAGATTAGCAAATTGATACCCTGAAGGCGTCGACTTTTTCTCAGAGGATTTATCCAAATCCTCTGGGATTCAGTACCCTGACACGTGATACATTCTTCCCTTTCTCTTTTTACTGTAATTTTCTGCCTTTCTGCGCTTAATCTTACCTCGTCCAATAACAATAATAATAATAATAATTCAGAAACAAATAAGATTGATACTTGCGTTTACAAATTTGAACGAACAGCTCTCTTCCTCGACGAATTTTAGCCTACTGGAAAATTTCATTCCCACGATATTAGTGCTCTTCTGGTATTTGTCGAATTTTGTAAATTGCTCGAACTGACTTTGACTTTCTTGAATTGAATGACAAATCCTCGTCGAAGTGATTTGTCTTTGGCATTCGCAACGAGACTGTAAAAACTACAAAGCCATGGTACATAGCATCCCCGATGTACGTACGGGTACAGGGAAAAAGTCGAAACAAATTCGAATAAACAAAAGTACATGGTAGAACGCTCGCGGTGAAAGCGAGCACGATAAAATTCCGGTGAGTTTGGTGTTTTCCATGCCGCAATGCAGGCGTCTAGTTTGTTAACCGAACTGTTTGTTTCGGGTTCCCGGGTACACGCAACTCCAACGTTTTCGCGTGTATGCACGAGAACTCGCATGACGGTTCGCGTTTCCACGTTCGAGGAATCTTTTTTTAGTTTCAACGGGGCGTTGAACTAAACTGAATTCAACGTACGACGCTGATGGAACGTTTACTCTTTCCGAAGGTGTATGGAAATTTTGTACGGAACGTTGCGTGTGCAACGTAACACTGCGGTATTATTGTTCCGCTGGCATAATGCAATCACGTCACGCGTGTTGTGACATTTCCATCCTTTTCATTATTAATTTTCGTACGGTTGATCTTTGGAGCGACGATTTTTTAGACGAACCACTGTCCCAACGAATTGACGATAATTACAAATATAAATAAAAACTGCACGACTTGTACGATTCGTCTCCCAGAAGCAACTGTTCTGACTAGGAAATAAAGACGACTTTTTTGCCATAAAATTTTATTGATATGCAAACATTTGAATCGATACGAAACAAATTACAGGCGCGATCCCCCACGCCCCCACGCGAATCACGTGACTTGAATCCACCAATCGCTAATTTTCGTTGCATCAGCGTTGCACCTGAAGAGGCCCGATTTTCTGGGTTACCCCCGCTAAAATCACTTTCAGTGATAAAGAAGTAAAAGATTGTTTAATAAATTATCTACTGTGTTGCTTGTCGAATCATCTATTAAATTACAACGACAATTATTAAAAAAAAAAAAAAAAAAAAGGGAGTTACGTGTTAAATTACGTATTAAAACCTAACCTAAACCTAACTTAATAGATTACTTATTATTACCAAACTACCTATTACGAAATAAATACGAGTAAACTGAAATTCGAAAGAGCACAATATATAATGAAAACTATAATAATACAAAGATGGTGCTCCATCAGCCGATCTGACGTCAATGGAGAAAGCAATAATCCTTTCCAATAATCCGTGAACCACAGTTGAAAACGATCATCGAGACTGGTGGCTTTCACTTTAGTTTCTTCTTCACGGAGGGTTTGGAAATATAGTTAATACTTGAGAGAAATTCGACAGCTCCAATAGGGTTTGACATGTCATAATCTCATTTCTGAAACGTATGGCGGCAAACACATACAAGGACGGCCGTAACAGTTTCTGGATTAATACGCCAGATTTTCCGCACCAGTTAATACCGGACTGGTTAATTAACGTCGATCGTTGCATTGTCTCCCTGTTTGCCTGATTACCGATGGATGCAGCGTGACAGTGAATGTATAATTTAACGACAGAATGTATAGTCTAATAATCCGAATATTTGAAAGTATTTCTATTTGTCGAATAATTTTTGCAATCTCTTGGAGACAGATGCGTTCTATTTTCGATTGTGTCTCTCGTATAATTTATTACTGATGAATATAGCGTGTGAGTACACAACGTACAGTTTAATAATCCGCTTAATAATTTGCAAAAATTCCAACTTTTTATTGGTAAATAATTTTTGCAATTTTCTTTTGAAGACGAATATGTTCTATTCGACGTAATTACCAATGGATGGATATGTCAGGAAATATACATAATGTACATCAATAATAGACAGGGAATATACACGATGTGCAGTCTAAGAATTTGTAAATATTACAAATTTCTGTAATTTCTTGAAGACGAATACGTCCTGTGCTCGAATGAAAATAATTTATAAGATTTATAATCAATTTGATGCGTGAGACTCGCGGCATCGTCCCGTTGACGTGACGTTGAATATTTAACGCAAATGTTATGATTTTCCATATTTGATGTGTATCTTGCATTTAATGACGGTTTATTTAAATGTTTCTCTCGTTGGGAAAATAAATTAAAGTAAATCCGGATAACGGATGTATTTGTCGTTGTGCGTTCATGTACGAAATTTGAAATATTTATAAACAATAACGCGCGAAGATACTCTCCTACGTATAATAATCCCGGTGACGATAAAATGAATATTTTATTTCATATTTATCATGCAATCATTTCAAGCGCCGAAGAATAATATAAACGTACATATGTATGTTCAACATGGTAATTAATGTGACACGGAATATTTCATGAATATTAAACATTTGCATAAGAAGGTATTACGCAGTCTAAAAGCGTAAAATTTCAGCGTCAAAAAATATGAAATATCATCTGCGAGTGACGAAAACGATATATTAAAAAGTGTAAACCTACAATCGTACACACTCATCAAAAGTGTGCTTAAATCCTGAAGTGTATTTTACCATCAGAGCGAGTTTGATCAAAATGAAAATTCCCTCTAATGAAAAACAACCGAGCCCCTTTAACGCGGGAAATCAAACAATCTCAAAGAAAAATCCCATTCAACAATTTCCTGCAATATCCGTTACAATAACATCGGTGTAAAGTTAAAAATCAGTATCGTGCCGAAAAGAGACGAAACAAATGAATCAAAACCGGTGTCTCGTCGCTTTCTCGACAAAAGGAAACAAACGGGATTGCGAAATGGGTTCCCGGCTATTCAATTATCGCGGCAATTTCATAATATCGATCGATATTCCGATGTACATTCCGCGCAATGATAAAAGAAAATTCGTGGTCTCGCTGCGTTGTAAACGAAATTTCAAAGCAGTGACGCCAGTAGCAGTAAAAACCGAACGATTCGACACGACGTTGGGGAACCGTGGTTTGACAAACGACAAACCTTCGCATTCCAAATACTCACAAATTGAAAAGACATACACATACACTCGATCTTTTCAATTTAAAATTGCCACTGTATTAAAATTTATACAATATATAATAACGTAATGACATAGATACATGTACTGTTGTACACATATAAAATTTATGTACACGTATAAAATTGCTAAAGAATTGGCGACACGGCAAATGAACAACACAGCATGCAAAAGCAGAGACATCAACACTTTCGTGCGTGGAAATGTACAAATTTCTTTTACTACTTTTTCGATCGTTCATATTCGCGGAAAGTTTGAAAGGACCGTTGCAATTGGGACAATCTCAATCGTTTCGAATTCAATTGCGAAATTTAAAATTATTTCAAATTTTGTTATCCCAAAAGAGAACGAAGCGAAATTGAAAGAGTCAAATTTTAAATACTTAAAGTTTAATCGAGAAAGAAACGATCTTGAAAATGAAGAATCGAAGTTTCAAAAGTGGCAAATTCGAACTACGACAACTCAAAGTTATTTCAAATTCATTTAAACGGAGAGTCTCAGACTCGTTTCAAAATCTCGATCTAAAAATTTCGAATTTGAACACTTTCCTTTGGATAATGGAATAGAATTATCAAGAAGCAGCGAGCGAAAGAGTGAAACGAGAGAAGTCTCTCCATATCAAACCATTTCAAACCGCAGGGAGCTCGAACATGCAACGCGTGCAACTGTGTGCGATGTTAATTCAGAAATACACCAACTTACACTCAAGACATTTCGTGCAACAAGTATTATAACACACACTTTTCGTTCTGAACGTGGCTGTGCACAATACCTGCCGATCGTTTCGCACTAAACACTTCGCTCTATTTATTTTTTCTCTTTTTTTTTTTTTTCTTTTAACACGCCGTCGATAATACGAGACGATCGTGTTCGGGAGAGCCGCCTCGGTGCTTTGTCGTCTTTCGATAATAAAAAATTCGAGAGATCCCGTTCGATCCTCACGATCGTCTATGTCGGATTTATAAAGATTTAAAAAATATCACGAGTCTCTGCGGTGCGTCTCTCTCTTCTGTTTTCCTTCCTTCTTTTTCTTCTTGCGTTAATTGACTTTGGTTTTTCAATTAGTGGTTCTTTTTTTTTTTGAAATGGCCCCGGTGAATCAGTAATCAGCTGATATAGGTACGTAGACATCGAGATAATCGCTTTGGTAAAAACTACGAATCTTCTGTTTCGCTTCTCTCGTTCGTCGATTGGTCGATCAGGTAGATTACAGGCGATAGGACGAATATTCTTCTTAGCTTAAAGGGACTGAGGTTTTCTTCGTGCCCCGGCTGTAACGCAGATCACAGTTCCTCTTCAGTGATTTCACAATGCTGCGATTCGTCTTTGTCAAGTTGTAACGAGCAACGATTAACAAAAGAATACATCTTCCGTAATACATTCCACTTGAAAGTAAAAAGAACGTATTTAAAAAATATGTTGTTGATTTTCCAGAGCTTAGAAACGAATAATATTAATATATTGCGAAATATGTTGATAACAATATTAATATAGCGTTTGAAAATTTTAATGACTGACGGATTGAATTTTTACTGCGATAAGTACGAATGATAGATAGACGGTTTAGAAATCTTTCTTTGAATCTTTTCGATCGTGACTTTCTTGTCTTGCGAATTTAAATTAATGTGAAAAGATGGGAACTTTTGCGACGTACTCTGGTCGTGGAATCCTCGATCAATTTCGTGTTGACGAGAGTTCTCAATCAGACCGAAATATCCAAAGCTGTTCAAAAAGATTAAAATTTTTTTTTTTCAGTTTCGCGAATCGAGATTGATAATTGTACTTTGCCGAGTATCGCGAACGCAGCGGTGACTGATATTTCAAAAATTTTCGACCCTCTCGAATATTTTTCATCCGCTCGCGTTCGATTGAAAAATATATAAAAATATATAAAATTTTTCAAATTGCTTCCCCTCTCTTCTGAAAAGTGCACTTTCACAAATACTCCTCAATTAATGTGTAACACTTTCGGCGAAATATCGAGATAAAGCACGTAGTTTTCGAGCTAACAAGTGGAAAGAAACAGGCCGATCTTTGCGAAAATCCTCCTCGAATTAGATCGATTAGCGAGACTTGAAGCGGTTGCAAGGATTTTGTTGTTAACTTTTAACGTTGATTCTCAGATTTATCAGCAGCACTTTCGCGGTTGGTTGAATGCAAAAGCGTCAAAGTTATAACAGACTATTGTTATGGACAGAGAAAGCATTCTGTGGAGGACTGCAAGCGCAGGTCAAAGTGGTGCAAGTCAAATACTCGACCGCAATTGCAAAGGGATATTGTCAAACGTGTCTCTGTTCAACACAGAGCGGAACGTTCAAGGAAATCGTGGGCTGAAATCGATCTTAATATTTAGGAAAAATGATGCGTGTTGAACATTTTTTTCTTTTTCCTTTTTTTTTTTTTTTTTTTTTTAAAAAGTTTCCTATTTTTAATTTAATCTAGTTAAATTTTGCAATAAATTTGGAAAAGAAATTACTAACACTGAAAGTAACTGACTGTTTACTATTTTAAATTTAATCTATTTCAATTTTGTAACGATTGAATCTATTTAAATCGTATAATAAATTTGAAAAAAAAATTATTAACACTGACTGATTTTTATTTGAAAGTCAATCTGTTTAAATTTTGTAATAATTTAATTTGAATTTTTATCTTAATTTGAAATCTAGATTTTGTAATAATTTAATCTGTTTAAATAAATTTGGAAAAGATATTAACACTGAAAGTCACTGACTGTTTACTATTTTAAATTTAATCTATTTAAATTTTGCCATGATTGAATCTATTCAAATCTTATAAGAAATTTGAAAAAATTTGAATTATTGGCACTGATTGTTTCCTATTTTAAATTTAATCTATTTAAATAATTTGTTCCATTTAAACCTTATAATAAATTTGGGGGGGGGGGAAATTATTAGCAAATTAACTGACTGTCACAAATCTGCAAAGTTGCGTTTAAATTAAACGTAAAAATCACGTTTTATAAACTGTTCTTTTCCCAAATAATCTCTCGCGAGGAAACGAAATCTAAAGTCTAAAATTCGACGAAAGGTAAACATGCTGATAAAAATCAGAATTTCGCGATCGTTATTTCTGCCCTCGAGTGTTTTTTCCAAAAAGAAGCACGACATCTTGTTATTGCATGGAAAATGTTTATTTGGTCAAGCGTTTGCTTTCAGTCGAGTAAAAGCGTCTGAAGGGTCAATCGAGACTCGAGATTCTCGTTTCGAGTCTCCCAATCTTGAGAGGTTAGGATCAAAGAGTCCAATACGGATCAAAGAGTTGCGCAACGTCTGGAATTACTTGCCTTTCCTAGAAAAACACGGGGAACACGGGCAGGGAAACAGGTTTTCGTCTCTGATGACGTTTCGTTTTTCTCCCGACGTATATCTAAAACGATGCAAACTTCCACGTATGCATAGAGTGGGTCTGGATTTTACAAACATGTTTTCCTTCGCGCGGAGGAAATTGGTGCTCCTCGATCAAGAAGCTTCGAGCACAGGAGCTATTTTTATAAGAGAAAATCTCGTGATCAGTGCCTGGCGAATTGACAATTACGAAGCATGAGTTTCTCATTTCACTCGCATCAAAATGTTACTCGATGCATTGAACAAAGGAGAAGAGACCTTTAACAGTAGAACACTACCGACGATTGAAGCATAAAATTTCCATCAGAGGACTGACAAGCCCAAAAAATAGAGATACTTTGTGATATAATACAACGGACTGTGCAAGCTTTTAGGAAAAATTACCTAAATCTTTAAAAAATTATAAATTGGTCATTTTGACCATTTGGTAGTTCCAGTGTTAAAGAGAAATTTTGAGCAAACATGGAAAAATAGGTTTCGTCGATTTAACGATTTTCCGACGATTCTCAAATAGAGCTCCATCCTCTTACCTATCGCTAGCCGTTTAATAAATTATACGATACAACAATACGAGAAAACAGGATTTTTGAAATTGGCTGAAAATTCACTATAGAAAATTTACTTTGGCATGTCAACGACAACGTAGCTCCTTACACACGAATATAAAAGCTACTCTGTGGCAAGTAAATTCGAAACAACAATACAAAGAAGAACAATGCAGGGAAACAATATAGAAAACGATGAATCTTCGTGTAAAATAGACGTTCACGTTGTGTTGCAGAAAGGAGCAACAATAACAACGTCGTTATTCAACTAAAGTGTTGGCGTTTTGTTTCAAAAAGCTGAGGTTTTGTCCAATTCGCGATGCAATAGTGCCCGCGTATTACTATTACATAAACGTTCCCCTATTCACCGTGTTCGACCGAAATATCACTCGTGTTTCTTTTCTTTTCTCTTTTTCCTTTATCGTTGAATCGGTTTTCCTTTCATTCTTTATTTGCCACAATTGCAATTACGCGAGGGAAGAAATAAACAGTAAATTGGACGAGGAGAACAAATGAAATCACTATTAAAAGAACTTTTAAAAACGTTCTGGTAAACGTTTTTACCATGATTAATATTCGGATAAGTACACGTTTTACAAAAAAATTATTATTGTTCATTTTCTTGTGTCAGAATGAAATGTAAATCGAAGGTAAATTGTTCGTTTAAGTAGCAGTGAGAACGATTATTCGAAACATCACGAAAGTTAAAACGAGAAACGAAGGGAGAAAAACGTTTGGAAGTCCGTTTCATCGGAAGACCGGTCTATGTAAATCGGGAGTCGTTGAATTCACCGGCTGCGGTCAATGTTCACAATAAACCATTGAAATCACCTTCAATGCAGAAATCAGGATGATCCATTTATTTCTGCCGGTGTGATTTCGACTAACCGCTCTGCTCCCCGCGGAAATTTCGTTAAATTGACCAAATCACGGCAATGGAAAGACGATTTAGAGAAGAAAGACCTTACACTGGGAAATTCTGGCGATTTTTATAGCAAACTTTAAATTCTCGGCATACACGGGAAATTGAAATTTGACATTCCAATTTGATAATGCATTGAGATCTCGAACCTGGAATTTTTAATTTAATCGAAGAATCCTAAAACGCAACAAGTTCGAAAAATTCGCAAAATCCACGAAGAGATTCAAAGATTCCTCGAATCCAGGAATTCCAAAAGAAATTTCCAAAATCAAAGAATTTCCTACTCGAGAAATTTCTGCAATCTCCGAAAATTTCGTTGCAGACTCAATCTTCGATCCCAAAACTTTGTAAAATTAAATTTCAAATCTAGAATCTTAATTTTAAACACCACGATTTTAGATAACAATAATCGGAATCCTGGAATTAAAAAGATAATAATAATAATAACAATAACTTGGAACTTTAATTTTAAACACTACGATGCTAAAGAATCATGATTGGAACCCTAGACTTCTTAAAATCTTGATTTGTGGAGCATCGTTAAGCAGACTACGAAATATCCGGAATTAAGTTTTCTTCAATTAAACTTCAGACATTAAATCCTTCGTCCTAAATCTCCAGATTCTGCTTTCTAAATCGTGATTCAATCTCTGAGAATATTCTCAGAATGTTCTCAATAGTCTGTGTATTATCGGAACTGGTGTAATTGTTGTAATCTCCAAGCTCTTACGTGCCTCCTAGAATTCTAGACTGCTTACTTGGACTTTTATTCACTTTGATAAACTGAGCATCATTTATACGTCATTTATTATTATTGTAATCATCGTCGCATTCGATTTCAATTAAACGTCGATTGTACAAGTTTCTTTGGAATCTTCTGGATTTTAACTTGTATTTAAATTTCAATGCGCTAACATTGATTTGCCCAAAGGAAGTGTAAATTAGAATGTGATTTTCACTTTTGATATACTGACTTTCCAATGTTTTGTTAGAAATTTATTTATATTATTTCATGAATATGATTTTAATTCGTCAACAAGTAAAATTAGACTCGTAAAATTAATATTATTTATCACCAATTGCATATTTTTGTAAACTGACTCGTATACTTATCTATTCTAGTTATCTTTTCAACTGTTCTAAAATTAGAATTACCAGAGTAGTTTTTAACAGAAATTTTATAAGCCAACAGTGGCGTATTTTTAAACGAATATGTAAATAAAATAATAGTATAAATATAAATGAATAAAAATGTAATTTTCATTCTGTTATAAACAAGCTTTATACGTAAGTGTGTATCAGGTACTCAATATAGATATTAATAATTATAATATACAGGATAAGACTAATATCAAAGTCAATTGTAATAACAAACGAAATTTGAGATAAAAACATAAATATATATATTATACAGTGGACTAGATTGCCTAGATAGAAATCGTGAACTCTCAAAGCTACCGTACTCACATTTAACATCGTAAAGCAAATTTTAAAGCTTCCAGCAATTTTCAGATAGCAAACAATAAACAAACATCGCGTCTACAGCGACGAAAGTGCTGCAATTAAAGACGTAAAGAATTTACTTTGAAACGTGAAATTTACCTCGCCTCTAATAAAAACTTTCGACGTCAAACTTTCGCAAGAAACATTTTATCAAATACTTTGACAACCTCGTCTCTTACCTCAGCCTCTAGTTTTGCACGATAAAACCCGAATCGCAACTTTTAACCTCTTGCGCTGGCGACTGGTTCGCGGACCATAACGAGTGACCGAACCGTATACAATAATTCGTCGCTTTCTTTTTCTTTTGAACTCGTCGGTATGATATCATTGGATAGAAATTATTAAGAAGTAATAAACTTATCGTCTGTTTTGCCCGGGTTACATTTAAATATACTTAAAACTGAAAAAATTTTGCAATTTGAGACAAAATATTCTCGACGTACGTGGCACGTCATTCCAGTGCAAGAGGTTAACACCGGGTATTCGGTCGGGACGAGTCTTGAAAATATTTGAAGAGTCAAAGATATCTTTCTCCATTTCTTTAGTTTATCAACTTCTGAATTATTCTCGTCGTGACTTTCTCATCCCGTACGCAAGCCACTTTGACGTTTCTTTCAATCAAGCTCCAAAGGTAACGAGCGACGAATTACAGACGACAGACGACAGACGAGAGACGAGGCTCGTCAAAGTCGAATGTGAATTTGCGAGGAGAGACCTAATCACAGAATCCAGGTCAAATGACGCCGTGATCACGACACGCGATCTGTTTCGCGCGGATCGTTTCCTGTAATTACCGCGCGTTGCGACGGATGTCTACTAATTTCACGTCGGGGATATCTGATGTGGATCGAGAGGAAAAAAGTTTTTTCCTTTAGTTTATTAACTTTAGTCGGGAATCTGTGAACAGTTAAGGAACTTTTAACATTTTTAACATTCGGGTATTCAGTCGGGACGAGTCTTGAAAATATTTTAAGAGTCGAAGGCATCTTTCTCCATTTCTTTAGTTTATTATTAACTTTAACCGGAGATCGAAAAAATTAAAGAACTTTTGACACTTTCTCCGCAAGGAGATTAGAATATCACTTGCGTCACTATATATTCGGAACCTAGACTATTATGTTTATTCAACGTACGAAGAACCAATAAAATACGAGTAAGAAACTAATTGCAAGTGTAACTCTTTTTACTTCAAAAGAACTCGCTTACTCAGTTCAAATCTCATGCTTACAACGAAGCTAATTTTCTTCGATTGATATTTAAAGATTGAACAATTTTCCTAACCTAAAAATGGCGCGCAGAAGTAACGAAGAAGATCTCGTTTTCTTTCTTTCCTTCAAATCTTCGTCAAATTTCGACAGTGATAGTGATGAAGCGAGTTACTTTCTGGCCAACTCAACACTTTCGAGGAATTTCACGCACAATATGAAATAATAAAATTACTGAAGAGATCGGATTAATTAAATTTTTCACCCGACGCGTGAGAAGAAGCGTGAAAGACGAAGCCTGATCGAGAATCGAAAATAGTTGGATTTGAAGCTTCAGAACGAGCTTCGTCCTTGCGTGACAGTGGACGACGAATGAGAGAGCGAAGACAGCCTCATATTATACGTGTTCCAGGATTATTGATACTCTTCCTACCCAATTAGATGAAGTTGCTCTTCTTTGGACGGGGATCTGTTAATCTAGAATCTTCCGCTGACTGAAGCGTATTAATTGCTTTAGTTTTTGACACGACGCCGATGTTGTTAATTACGAAGTGAGATAAAGTCGAACAATGAAATTATCTTATTACGGAAAGTAATTACTTACTCCCAAGCTTTTGTCGCTGGTCTTTCGTTAGCGTTTTGACAATCTAGAATTTTCCAGTTGATTAGGAATTAATTCTACTTCAATATAAATATAAATTACGTCAGTTTTGTGGAAACTATAATATAAATAGATAATAATAATTTATTATTTTGGTCTTGGTACGACGTTAATGTCAATTACGGGAAACATAAACTTACGAAACTCGATGTCAATATTAAATTATGTTTTTATTATATTATTATATTAATATCAACATTAAGTTAATATAATTTTTTTGACTCTTGGTAGTTTAACTACGAAAATGAATTCTGCGGCTATATTTTTCTTCGTTGCTCCATTAGCGTCAAATGTTCAATTGACCGAATTACATCAGCAGTTTTATTTTTATTTTTTTTTTTTTTTTTTTTTAAATAATTATAATTGTGATTTTATTATAATTACGATACAATTAAAAGTTGATATAATTGTAAATTTGTTTCTGCTGAGATAAAACTGTGTGATGTGTAGTATCTCGTTCGCGATGGATAAAATATTTAATAAAATATCGATGCGGGTATTTTAATATTGAAAAATCTGGGTGACTGAACATGTTCATTCATTCACGACGATTCATATCGAATTTCGAATTAATAATAGACATCTACTAGATTAATTTTAATTCGCGTCACTGGTTTCATAACGAGGAGGATGATGCATCGCGAAAAATTCGTATCGCTCTGGTAAATAAAAACGTTGAAAAGTATAATACGTCGTATTGAGACTGTAAGCAAAAACCAAAGAGATTAGTTTACGTCCTTTCCGAGTATTATACAACGAATGTGTCACTTTCTACTACAGTGCCACAATTTTTCTGTAAATCGAGAAATATTTGAAAGTGCAGAAAAGCTTGTTTCATTTTCCTTTCTTTTGAGATCAAGTTTAGCAAAGAAACATCACTTTTGTTCAAAAACTGTACATTAAGAGAACAACAAATTCGTAACAAGTTGACATAATCTTCCACAGCGCACACATTTTATAATAACAGTCGCTGACTTTCCTTTTCATGTTTATCCTTCCTGAGTGCAATTCTTTCAATAGGATACTTTAAATAATATTTGTAATATTTTGCAATACAATTACCAGCTTTCCTTTATTAGGTTTATTACATTCCTCCTGAATGCAGTAAATATGACGCTGATATTCCTATTGGAAATAATTAACTTTCTGAAAAAATAAAATAAAATTTCGTAAGATTTAATAAAATTTAAATTAAAATACTTTGATAAAGTAATTCTAGTATAATTTGACGCCAAATCGGAAGGATACATTCTCCAGTATTATTTGACAGCGCAAAG
>KQ435816.1:1415421-1448780 GCA_001276565.1 Melipona quadrifasciata
CCAAGATTGTGAAAGAATCCAGGAAGAAGAAGTTCCGAAGAACTAGAAAGATACGCCGCACTGGGACTACGATTATGAAAAACTAGCAAGATACATCGCAGTGAAACTGCAGTTCCAAAGAACATTGTCCACGTTGTACTGAGTCCTCAATTGTAAAAAAAAACCAGACAGAACTCCGAGCTTGAAGATTAATTTATATCTTCTGGACAACCGAAAGAAAAGTTTGATCGGCCAGGATGAACTTTATGAAGTGAAGTTTCACTATTGAACTACGTCGCATTCAGTGCACGAAATTGTGAAGAAAACCCACGTGGAACTCTAATTACAAGCTCGGAGGTTAATTCATCCTTTGAATCACTAGAGAAGAAATTGATCTTGATCTCGAAATCTGATTGGTCGAGATGAATTTTGCGAAGATTATTGAATTACCGAAACTACAATTATCATGAAAAGCAGATGGAACTTCAAGCTTGCAAAGCTTAATTTATGTCTTTTGATAATTAGAAGGATCCCATTGGGTAAGATGAATCTTGTGACGTTTAATTATTGAAAGGCATCGTATTGAAACTACGTTTGTGGAAAACCAGATTTCTAAGCTTGAAGGGTTAATTTGTATCTTCTAAACATCTGGAGAAAAAATTTGATTGATCAGGATGAATCTTGTGACGTTTAATTATTGAAAGGCATCGTATTGAAACTACGTTTGTGGAAAACCAGATTTCTAAGCTTGAAGGGTTAATTTGTATCTTCTAAACATCTGGAGAAAAAATTTGATTGATCAGGATGAATCTTGTGACGTTTAATTATTGAAAGGCATCGTATTGAAACTACGTTTGTGGAAAACCAGATTTCTAAGCTTGAAGGGTTAATTTGTATCTTCTAAACATCTGGAGAAAAAATTTGATTGATCAGGATGAATCTTGTGACGTTTAATTATTGAAAGGCATCGTATTGAAACTACGTTTGTGGAAAACCAGATTTCTAAGCTTGAAGGGTTAATTTGTATCTTCTAAACATCTGGAGAAAAAATTTGATTGATCAGGATGGATCTTGTGACGTTTAATCATTGGAGCTACAATCGAGAAAAACTAAACAGAACCCCAAGCTTGAAACTTAATTTATTACTTCTTTTTTTGATAACTGGAAGAAGAATCTGATTAATCGAGATGAATTTTGCAAAGTTTAATCCATTTTAGAAAAATAACGAAAAGCGTAAGAAGAGATGAATGTTTATGGAGAATGTTCAAAAGGGACAAAATTTTGAGTAACCCGAAGGCAATTATGGTAGAGAATGCCATATTATACCAAATGTTAACGAGACCTTTATTGCTACGCTTTGGCGATTGTCCGAGAGGACAATTGAAATTAAAGCACGCATTGGCATCAATGCAACTCTCTGTTTCTGACGATTATTGCGAAACGTTGAAGTTTCAATAATTTCTATAACGAAACTGAATCTAAATGATATTCTTCTAAAAAAAAAAAAAAAAAAAAAAAAAAAAATAAAATGTCAAACACGAAAATTAAGGAAGGAATAAAGGAATACGAATGACGTACCTTCCTCGTAAGTAAGAAGATAAACTCTTTGATTGCGAAGAGTGTATGGAAAATGAGATTCAAATAAGCATGTCTCTCTTATCTTTACATTGAAAGGATGATCTCTAATCGGAATACTTTGATACAAGTACATGAATTCCTTGAGATGTAAAAATAATTAAATTCGTAGCATCGAAGAGAGAAATCCAATTTGCTCGACCAAAAATTATTTTTCTGGTGGGTACTGTACAAAAGATATACATCTGATATCTTCAATATCGATGACATAATACGGAAACCTTATAAAATATTGAATATGATAATATCCGATCTTTGTGATATCCTTTATAAAATTCAACGCTTTCAATCATATCGAGCGTAATAATGTTATAATTCAATAACGCAATACCATTATTCTATTAAATATCGTTGATATTGACATTTCTAAATTGAAAAACTTCCTCTCAGCCACGTTTGACCGAGCAATGTCAATATTAGCAACATTTAACGCAGTAATGGCATTGCATTATTGAATCGCAATATCATTAACAAGTGTCGATTGTTAATTGAAATTGTAATAACGCAACGTGTTAGAAATTTATATCGTATCGTGAAAAGTAACTCATTTAGTAACGCTTTTACATCGAACTTTCCACTTTCGACTTTCACGTTGCACGTTCGGTAATGAATTTTAGATGTTAACCGCGTTTCAGGGAAAATTTGCTTTAGCGCGGTTCGAAGACTGACGTGACCGAAAAGGAACTAACCGATTTCAATTACACAGCTTACAGAGTACTTGCAAGGATCCTTTGGCCAAAGCGAATCGAACAACCGCGGGCAATTAATCAAGCAGTCAAAATTTTCTTGGCTGGAACGATAAGGAACGAGGGAAGAATTCAACGAGTTGAACTGATTCTCGTCTTATCGCTCAGTTGGGGAAGATTAATCAAGAGTTTAAGAGCGTTATCCAGCGCAACCATCGAGGAAACGAATGGAAACTCAAGATTCATAACTAAGTTTCAGCCAACGGTGGATTTAATTTCCTCTCCCGATTCTGGCATTCGCTGTTTTACATTTTTCGAAAGCGACTCGCTTCGCAACTTTTTCAATCCAATTTCCATCGACGCCGCCGAGAAGGAACAACTTGGGACAAAATGCTTCGTAAGGGATAACGGACTGTTATCGCGCGATAGCTTTCAGATAAGAACGACGAAACAACGAATTTGGAAAAAGAATTTCTCCGAATTTCTCTCTTAGAATTAGTTCACGGTCTTCTGCAGAAATTTCTCAGAGAACATATTTTTCGCAGTCAGTGTCAAATGTTTGAAATTTCTATTTCATAAAAAGAGAAAAGAAATGAAATTGAAATTTATATATAGGGTGGACCAAAAATACATCCGCAATCTTTTACTTCGACATTTCAACTTAAATTTAATTTGAAACTGATGAAATTAGTTTTTTCTCGTATTTTTATGTTTTGTTAAAAAAATGGGTGGGAAGAAACTTTTGGCCCACTGTATATTTTTTTTTAGGGAATCTCTCGTGTGGTCAGAGTCGGAGATTTTTCACAGAGTTTCAGCTCCCGTTTGATTTTATAGGGGCACGTAATGGGGAGCGTAACACCCCGTCGGGTTCAACTGATGTAAATGTAATCTCTCTAGATAACGAGTTACAGTTTCTCGTGATTAATGGATTTTCTTGGTAATCGTTCGACGACAAGCCGTTTGGTGTTAAACGATTCGGGACTTTCAGAAGATTAGACTCGCGACACGTTGCGTTACTGAACTGGGTATTTAATTAGCTGAAGTAGATAATTAAACAGGTCGTGCAGTAAACTGCGTCGTTGATATAGGAAAGAAGAAATTCGCTTCGATGATACTTGAATGAATATCTTTTTCAACTTTGCCTTTCTACTTGAAAATTATCTTTTAGAATATTTTAATTTAAATATGACAGCGATCAGATGAAGAATCTAAATTGAAAAGTCTTTCAGAACTTTCTGCGAGATATTTCAAATTTCGAGTCTGAGAATTTCGGACTCTTTTAATTTAGAGTATTTTGTTACGTATATCATGTTACGTATGTTACGTGTTTAATTTAGAGTATTTAGTTGCGCGCAAACTCTAAATTATAAAATTTCAGTTTCGAATTCGTCGGGAAATCTCGCGTTATTTCTCTGACGAAATACCAAAACTCACGAGCTTCCGCTACTTCTATCTCTTCGGTTATTTTAGTATTTTTGTTATTACTGATTCAAAGTGTTTCAGCTTTATATAATATAATTTTTGCACGGTTTTGTTTCCAATTTATCCAGTAATTCGTAATTCCTGTTACGAAATTAGAATACACAAAGGCGGAATTGTACGTCAATTTGCTGGTATCGTCGCTTCTAATTACAATGTTAACATCAGCTAATCCAGTTCCGTGCTAATTAATTTGTTAGAAAATCCACGCGACCTCCAGGTTGTGCAATTTTCACGTTTATTTCCACGTGTGCACCAATTGTGTGTTAATATCTGGCGAGTTGCCGATAGCCTCGCCTCCGACGCAACACGCAATTTCAAAATCCATTCGTTTTGTCAAATAAAATACACGTTGACACGCCTCACGATGTGAATCTTGTCGCTCAGAAGCAACATCTTCGAAGAAAAATGACAAATTGCAAACGGTGTTTTTCAGAATTTAGCTCTGAATCTTCTCGCGGCGAATAAATTATCGATCTCCCGATGAATTAAACAAATCGCGCTGAAACTTCCAGTTCTGATTTTTTAAAATTACGATAATACAGAGTTCTTTCTATATTCATAAATAATCCTTATTATCACTTTGAATCGCTGACTTTAAATCATTGACACTTCATACTTTTCCATGCCTGAAAAAGTACGAAAATTAGATTTGATTAATTGTAATAACACGATCATAACACGAAAATATATAAGAGATATATTTGTCCACAAAGGGCACGTGAAACATATGCTATAACTGTTTTTTAATAATGAATTAGAACGTTAGTGTGTACATCAGACTTGAGCAAATATTATTTGACACAAAGATCAACAACAAATGGATTTAATCGGACTGAAAGAATAAGTAAAATGAGTAAAATGCGAAATTATCCTAATTTCGCTAATCTGACACGAGTTATTACAATCCATGATCCAAGAGCAATTCCCAACTATAGAAGAGAAACAAATTTTCAGAGACACTAAAACAAACAAATTCTAAAATGCACTTTTTTAAAATAGTTAGTTAAAAATCCGAACTATCCTAATTTCGCTAATTTGACGCGAGTTATTGTAATCACGCACAACCCAAGAGTTGAGCAATTTCCAACTGTGTAAAAACAAAAGGCCAGAGAAACAAGCAGATAGATTCCAACTCTATCGAAAATCCAAGCGAACCAGAACAGTTGATTAAAAATCCAACGAAAACTAAACGAAGGCGCGAGGAAATAAGAAGGCCGAAGCCCGATTAGAAAATAAGTAAAAAAAAAAAAAATTATCGTAACTTCGCTAATCTGACACGAGTTAACTATAATCGTCCACGAATTCTAATTCCATTTTCAGAAAATGGTTGAAAATCCGAGACGTGGAAGCGAAAATTGAAGGCGCGAGGAAATAAGAAGGCCGGAGACCCCGGTTTGGATTCGCGAGTTGAAATTAAATATCCGAGTCGCGTCGCCGTCTGTGAAAGTTTACAAGATCCAAACGACGGGGAATTTCAATTTTCCCCTGGCGCGATCGAGGGCACTTGGATCTGCTTACGTTACGCAAGAGCAGTTTATTTAATACGCTTCCCCGGCACGATTACCAAAGCGACTGAAGCGAAGAAAAAAAAAGAGGCAAAAATAAAAAAGGAAGAAGAAACGAATGTTGGCCAGGGGTTAACGCAACCCTCGATCAAATCGTGTCGGAGGGAAGCGTGTCTTTGCCTCCGCGTAAAACGCTATCGAAGGAGTTCGGCGATTAATTCGATCGGCCATTTCACGAAGAGAGCTGAAAGCTCTCTCTTCGGGGAGAGAGAAACGTTTTACGCCAGTTGACACTATAAAAGTCCGATTTTCAGCCACCTTGAAGGTAAAGAAATTAATGACGAGTGAAACGAATCGTCGAATTTCATCCCTCTCCGTTTCTTCCTTTTTTTTTTTTTTTTAATTTCCAGAATTATCCTGTTGACTCTACGTAGAATTTCTCCTTATCGAATGTAGAATTTATTTATTTACGAATACAAGTGCGGAGGATAATTATTTTTTTTTTTTCACAACCAGTAGAGTAACGGGATAACTTTTAACACCGACTTTTGACGCTCAAGTGGAGAACACTCATCTCTGGGGTGGAAGACGAAAAACTTTGGAAGGAGAGGCTCACGGAATTCTTTAGCTTTACGGTGAATTAAGTTTATTATCCTCGCAAGTTATAACTACGCGTGCGAATGAATCGAGAGGAAACGGAGAAAGATGATAAAATCAGCGAGCTGGAATATCATCCTTCTAGGATAATTCACAAATTCAAGAGCGAGACGCGAATTGTGTGCGTCGAGCGCCGGTAATTTTAAATAGGGAACAACAATAATAACAACTGTTTTCATTCGATAATAACAACGCTTAATTTTGATAATTCATTGACAAATAATAATAACAATAATAACAATTTCTTTAAGAAAATTCAGAAGTCATCGATTAAAATTTAATTCGATAGAAAAAAAAAAAAAAAAAGATATAAAAGTGGCAAGTATTCTGCAATTATTGCTTGAAAATGAAAATTTGCAAGCTACTCTGTGCTTCTCAGTGTTTCAAAATACAAGAGAGTAGTGTTCTTTTCAATCCCGTGCTATAGATACGAAAGTCAAAATGAAATTTCTAGGAATGCAACTGTATCAGCGAGCAAATATTTTCATTCGAACTTCAACAATTTTAATTCGCTTGCAAGAGATACCTAGTTTCACGAATACGAATGTAGGAACACAGGCGATTTTCGAAGAAACATCTCTAACAAATCGACGAATGTTTGGATAGTTTTAATTAAAGCCCCGCGATGTCTATAGAAACGAGAAAAGATGAAAAGGAAAAGAAGAAACAGGGTATTTAGATTCAAAACGAATTTTTTTAATTCTCTATCTCATACGTTCAATTTTTATTCCTCTTTGCACGAAATATAAAATATTTCAACTGTTTCGTTTCAAAGAATTTCAAATGTTTATTAACTGGAAATCAAATTTCATCATGTCCATGATATCACGTAGCTATAATCAGTATAATTCATATAATCCTTTTTCTATTTATTCATTTATTAAAACTTTTTTCGATTCTTCGCTCTGTCGATTGAAATTCAACGCGTTAATTAGATGCTCTATCGATCAAAAAAGCAATTGACATTCCACATGCGTTTCGAGTAACGAGGCATAATATCTGAGTGGCCTACTTCGAAAGTCATTGAATTTTCTTTCCGTACGACTGCGTCTCGAATAAAATTTTCTGCCCAACTTTCCCTCGGGTTTATCGGCCGAGAACTTTTAATTAGTCGCTTTTACTGATTTAACTCTACCTTTTCAAAGCACATCGATCAATAATCAGTATCGCTTGATTTCTCAACTTTTCAATTGTCGTGAAAATTGTTCGATTTTTCAAAAAGGAGCACACAATTAGTACGTACCATGTGTTATTTGAATATTTTCAAATAAAACGAAGAATTCTCAAATTCAAAAATTCGCACGCTTTGCTTACGAATTTAAAAGAAAGGAATTTTTTGAATCATTATCGCACGACGAATGTTACTAATTATGGAATGATGTTATCTACGTTGTCATTTAGTAGTATTTCGTTACTCATTCCTGGAACGTGTTAATATACAAAAATAACCAATACTCATTGTCAGTAAAACCCAAAAGTTCTATTTCAGATCGAACACAAGCACAACTACGTACACCTCGTTAAATCAAATTCTAGGAAACCATTACGCACAACAAATTCCGAAGATGCTTCGAAATGCAACAAGTTGCTTCGCTCGTGCCTAAATATTCTCCTCTTCAGTCGCATTTCAAGTTGGAATTTCCACTAATGTTCGTTCAATCTTTAACCACATTTACGGAAGAAACTCTGCTCTCTGCGAGGGCAATTTCATTCGCGAATCGTTAACTGTGAACGACGAGTATACTCATCGGGAGAAAATGGCAATTTTACACGGAATACTCGTCAGATGTGGGGAAATTAGTGAAAATTTGTTGCATAAGTTAAGTTTCTCGTGTGTGAAAAATAAAACATATTTAGATATTTTTATTCCGTTGTATTTTAGTTATTTAATATTCCGAGACTAGACTTGACGCGCCATTTCTAAATATTTTCTTCCCACGATCGCTTGTTGCGCAACTTGTTGCGACTTGTACATATTGTGCAAAAGTCATGTACGACTATGCGAATTGAATGAAATCGTGAATGAGTGATTTTCAATAGATTCCCGAGTGAATTCATTTTTTGTTGTATAAAAAGCAAACTTTCCGCCGGAGGAGGTATTGAAAAAAACCGTTGAATCACATCCAATTGAAGATATAAATTCAACACGTACAATCAGTTGATTGGCAATCTGCAACGAAGTTTACACGTTTCCTCGGCAATCATTTTTGGAAAACATTTTCCGAGCGCATTGTCACGAAGATGTTCGCCGCAGTCAAAAAAATAATATACGCAAAGAATCTAGATATTGGTGCTCGACATGTTAATCGTTAAGTGCCCGAAACATATCATTCTGAGAAAATAAATTATATTTCCTTCCGTTTCTTCCAAATGTTTGATTCTTTTTTTTTTTCTGTTTGATAAGAAAACTACGAACGTTTAAATTTTGCAAATAATAACATTAATAATATTATTAATAATAATATTAACCAAGTTAAACAATAAAATTATTTGATTTTTCAGAAAAAAAGAAACAAGTGTCATCGCCTTACAATTCGACTCAATTTTACAGTTAGCAGCTGCACATATTTATACTACGTTTGACGCGTACAATTAGCGATACAACGTATAATAGACAGACACTTCTAAAAGCAAACACCACAGTTATGTGTGCGTATTAAGAACGATGCTTGCGAATGGTGCAATCGAAAAATCGATCCCCTCTCGTTGGCATTCGATCGGCGGATCGCTTAATGATGCGTAATTATTTCGGTGGCCTACTTGACGTCTCTCTTCGTCCTTTGTTCGCGCTCGTCGAGAATTAATTCCCCAGCCAAAGTGAGCCGATCGAGTACGTTCGCGTATTGTTATAAATTAACATTCGATCCGACGATCCATCCGTCGATTAATTAATATCTATATATCGATTAATTAATTCGCAGAAGGTATTACTGCTCGTGACATGCTGATGGCTACGTAGCATCGAGAGCATTGACATTGATGTTAAAATATTGAAAGTCAAAAATTATTTTTTCTTTTATTTTCCTTTCTATCTTTTTATATTTACATTTTTTTTTTTTTTTTTTTTTTTTAAAAGAAACGTAAAACACCTCGTAGCCACCCGATGATCGACAATCTTGAAGAATCAAAAATCGAAAAACTTTATCAGCACTGTGACGAGACAAGACCACCCGTGTGTTGGAAAAATTTGAAACGAATCTGAAGGTGGAGAGTTGTAGAAATTGCGAGACAAATTGTTTAGTTTAGTTAGAAATTGATCCACGCGTTAATTTATCGACCATCGAGATTTATTAAATATTAAGACACTCGATGCTGAAATTTTGTCACCTCTGTCAAATATTCCACGTGTGCCAAATGTCTTGCAGCTTTCGTTACACGTGTATGCACTTTCAAATTGGATCTTGAACTCAAATGAAGTTCCTAATGAAAGGAAATTCATGCACGTGCTCGAATACCCTCGCTCGCGCAATGACATAATCACGTCTTATAATACAACCGATAATCACGCTTCGTCCTATAAATTACGAGGAAACGTTCAAAGACGTTTCTGCATCAGCGACGATGAACGAATATTCGAGATTAGTCGATAACCTCCTCGCGTCCGTTTTATTTCGAAACACAAGAGATGATAACAAATTCTCCCTCCCCTGGTTTTAAAATTTTTTAAATCAACAACTCCCCAAGCAATTTTCCCTCCGCAGCCTATTTTCAAAAAAGAAAAATACGTTTTCACATGGGAATAAAAATTCCCGCCGCCGATGAACACGGCGAATTTCAATTCGCCTCTCGTCCCGTGGAAACACGCGGCGGGGATTTCGACCACGCTCGTTCGTTACGAGCCTCTCAAAGCTTAAATACGTCACGACCATCTCCGTATGCAGCGGCGTTAATTAACTTCGGCTCGACTTTAATCACGAAGTCATTCGACACGATATTGCGGAGTCGAACCTGCGCCGCAAGCAGATTTTAAAAGTCCCGTTTAATTTCGTCCGAACGTTCGATTAGTTATTCATTCCCGACGCTCGTTGGCTAATGGAATATATTCGTGCTACAGACAGCGACGTGAATGACTTAGTTGCTTACAGAAAGATCGTTCGACCATCGAGGAAATTAATTCATCGCAGATTTTTAACAAAAAGGAAAGAAGATGGTTTGAATTATGTATCCGATGGATCGAGAGGGGAAAAAATGACAGCCCTTAACTCCTTAAGATCGTTGACATCGCATTTGCGTAATGCGCATGTTTTCTCATTAGGTGAAAATATAACGTTTCGTAAAAATTTTTAAATATTTATATACCGGCCGAATCAGCTAAGACTAGAAGCTGAAATATCTTCGAGAAATGTTTTAGACGAAAGCTGAACGATTTCGAATGAATTGAATCAGTTGTGTATTAAAAAATGTAAATCTTAATTTAAAAAGCAAGTTCAATTGTTTTTCAATATATCCACGTTAGAAAATAATAACTGCATAAATTAATCTCGAATTACCTCGCAATTTTCTTCAATGAACGATGCCTTCAACGAACATTAGTTGTAACTATATTGTGACACGAAGCATTAAAAGCATTATATATATATATATATATTATTTGTATTTATTAATCTCCAGTTTGAAGAATAAAAATTGAAAATTCAAATTCACATTCCACAGAACTACCAATGTGCTTTTTTTTCAAATCGAAATTACAATTCACCGAGTTATAATTAATCACGTGGAAATTATTTCAGCTCCCAGTCTTAAGTGACTCAAGTACAATCAAGTGAGGATTTGCTGCTCTTAAGAAATTATTAGTAACTGATTAAGGAGTTAAAAATGGTTAAAATCGATGCTAATATTTGTTTACAAAGATCGTTCGCCTCTATCAAGATTTCTTCCTAAGAAACTACACATTAATCTTCGCAGAATTTCTACAAAGAAGAAAGATACACTTTAACTCTCCATGAGCAATCCGAGTTGTTTACAGTTTGAGTGAAACTTTGCTCGCAAATATCTTCGAAGCGAGTTTTCGTTCATCCTGAAAAACCTTTCCAGAGATTTCAATACTTTGTCAAGTGTCCGAATATTTTTTTACACTTCTCGAGAAAGGAAAACAGTAAAAGAGTTAATTGACCTTTCTTCTATAGAAAATTGAGAAAATTTTCGATAAATTGAGAAGTTAAAATAATTTTAATAACAATTGGGAAGCTAATATAGGAGAATCAGGGCTGCAGACAGTGAGTAACGTTTATCTCGATTACAAAAAAATCGAGATTTTCTTCGAAGAGAATTGGTAATGGCAGATTTTCCGTAGAGAAGGTCCAGTGACATTCGATAGATCGAGGAGTTAAAATGACGGACGATGTATGTAAGAAAGAATGTGGGAAACGATTTTTCGTGAAACACGTCGAAAAAGTTATTGGTGCTAGAATAATTTATTTTAGCTTTTAAGACTGTCACAGAATGAACGAGACGGAGGAAATTTTTCGAAATCTTTTGATGCATTTTTCACAATCTACAATCCTTTGAACTTGCACGGCTGCCACAAAGTCTACTTTATAATTTAGCTTTTAGTGCCATCAAAGATGTAAGATGTCGTTCAGCTTTTAGTTGAAATCGGAAAAGTTCTTTTTTGTCACTGAAAGTGATTTTAGCGGGGATAAAATCCAGAAAATCGGGCCTCTTCAGGTGCAACGCTAATGCAACGAAAATTAGCGATTGGTTGATTTGGGTCACGTGATTCGTGGGATAGACCGTGACTAGGAGTGTCCGGTACTGAGCGATCGCGCCTGTAATTTGTTTTCTATCGATTCAAATGTTTTCATATCAATAAAATTTTATGGCAAAAACGTCGTCTTCATTTCCTAGTCTTCTGGGACTTTCAGTGAGACAAATCGTACTAGGGTACAAGTCGTGCAGTTTTCTTCCATTCGGTTTACTTTTAAAATTGATAACAGTATTTTTATATGAACTTTGTCTATTGGGAATATTTGTTAATCAATAAACAGTTTCATTTTTACTTTTTCGATAATGTATTGCGTATAAAATAAAATTTTCGAAAAAAGCACATCAAGTGTGTTGCTTTATTAATCTGACCTCTCAATAAAAACATTTCTATTCTTTCAATAATTTTTGTAGCATCCTTCTATAATATACATGTCGATGCAATAATATCGAAGAATATGTTCCCTGCATTTTAAATAGCGTTTCAATCCAGTGAAACGTATGAATCTTTGTCAACACTGCGCCAACAAGTTCAGCGAGACATTATTATTACTACTCCGTTAGCACGGCACGAAACGGAATTATTCGATCCGCGTTACGGAACACGTACCACGGTTGCAACTAAATTACGTTTTGATTAAATCAGCTGTTCGTCTTTGTAACCGATCGGGGTTTCTACCGGCAAGGCGTTCTTGCGTAAAACAGTATTGCCGTTTGTGTTAAGCTTCCTAAGTCAATTCTGTCCCCTGTTTATAAAGCAGAAAAAAGCCGAAACGAGATCAACAGGTTAATAATGGGCGAGATTCGGTAGATGTAGACAGTGTGATCAATCGTCTATGTATTTGCGTAGCGCCAATTTGGCGATATCTGTACAAGATCTGTCAACGTGAAATTGACAATTAAATATTCTCAAATTATTATTAAATATTGTCATCATTCTTAAATTTTGTCAAATATTGTTAATGTACATTAAATATTGCCTGTCGATAATAAGCTGTTCTTGCGGAAAACAATATCGTGTTGTCGTTGATGTTAACTACACCTAGGTCAATTCTATTCACGGGAACAGCTCATGTCAGCTGTAAAGCAGAAAGAACTCGGAACGAGATCAACAGGTTAATAATGGACGAGATTCGACAGTGTATTTGCATAGCGCCACGTGGCCATTTTGACGATGTCTGTACAATTCGGTCAGTCCAACGTGAAATTGACGATTAAATAAATATCAATCGTAAAATTGTCAGTCTGATTGTCACTAGCGTGTATTGTTGTTGCAAAACCAGTGCCCGTTGTAGTGTCGAAGTGACATATTAAATAAATATTCATCGCGAAATTGAATCTGATTACTACAGTTTCTGTGTCAACAAAAGCAGCTACATCTCACGTGCGAACAAGTGAAAATGATTCACGAGTTACGTCACACTTTTCACGGAGCTTAGAATAGCTACTCGAAATAGAACTGGAAAGGTTTGTATCACTCTATGGCACATCCACTGTCCATGATAAAAATATATGATACTGATTACGAGTATTGGCTCTGGGTAGGACCATCGAGGAGTGAACCCTATTACGTCGAATAAACGAATGAGACACGGTATTCCCAGGAGAGAGAAGAACAAAAGGGACGTCCACTGTGAGAAGAAATGTGAAACAAACGTTACAGTAGCGGATGTACGTCGAAAGTTTGGACGTAACCGTCAATTTGTTTAATGCCCGTAAAATTGTTCTTTCACTTTTGAAAATTGTCGTCAAAGAAAACTACATAAATGAAATCTTAGACTAGAATATCTTTTCCTTCACTTTTACAGTGGAACTACCACGATGATAAAAATGACCGATTTGTGAATTTTGTTGGATAATTTGCAGAAATGAAACAGTGTATTTTTGAAGATTTAAATTTTAATTATTTTATATTATTAATTATTATATTTATTATTATATGTATATATATATTATTTATTTATATATTATATATATATTTATTATTATTTATTATTATATTTATATTTTTAATTAAGATTTTAAAATTAATAATAGAGATTTTTCGTAAAATGTATAAATAAAAGCCTACGTACTTGATCGTGTTGTAAAGTTTTTTTTATTCTTTTTTTACTTCGTCGTTTCTGATGGAAATTTTACGCCGGTAATTCTAGCGTTAAAAATTAACGAAACAAACTGCGACTGAATTAGTGATTAATGTGATTAATTAATATCGGGCGAGGAGTCGAAATACGATTGTTTCCAGTAAACAGTGACATATTTCACGTGATTTATGATTTGAAATTATTATACAACAAAAAGGATGCTACTTGCACGTTGCAACTTTTCAGACATAATTGTTTTGCAAGCAAACACAAATTTTCCACTTTCTCGGTTGTTACGAAAGCTACACTTTGCCGCGCTATTAAGCATGATCTCTTGAATGTAGCACGCAGCTGTATTTTACCGCGTCATTAAACGAAACAACATTCATGAATACATTATGCATATTCTGCGAAACTTGTTGAAACTTCATTAGTAATACAGTGAGGCGCGATTATGTTGGTGTAAGGCAATGTAAAAAATGATGTAAGACGATGAACGTTGTAGATTATCAGGTTGCCTAACAAGTATGCTCAAGTATAAAAATTGAACGTAAAGTTGATAGATACGTTAGTATCATTGGTAGTTTTCAAGCAATTAACGCTGTGATCCAACTATATTATATAAATTAATTAGTTTCAAAATATTTTCTACGATACACACGGCAAGTTAACGTTCTTTTATCATCGCAGCGTGTGTGTCACGCATCCTCGAACTCTCCAACGCAGAATCCCATCTTCAACATTTTCTTCCCTGGGGATAAAAATAGAACGCAAGATTGATACAAAAAACAGAGCAGAAATTTATCATTCGGATGCCAGAGTAAGAATGAACGTGTTTCGCGCATTTCTTTCTTTCCTTTCTTTTATAGCCATTTCCTCGCTTTTTCCCCTCACTCAATCTCGTTTGTTAAGAAGAGTGCTCGGATTTTGAAACGCGCGTCACGCGCGTTTACAAGAGCGGAGATAAATCGCCACCCACCGAGTCCCGATTAATTGCGAACCGAGGCTTGATTAAGTCCGGCGACAACGACGCGTTTCCGTTACCCCCGTAGCGATCCGCGGTGAAATTCATTTCGTCAGAGTCGAACCACGCTGGAAAGCAGAGACCAGAGATCGTGTGTCCCCGCGTGTCAGTTGTCGTCGGTCCCGCGACTCTCTCTCTCAATTCGACGCTGACAAATCGTACGATTGATCGACTTCTGCGAGAATTAGACGGGTAGGGGCTAGGGTGTAAAGAGCGTGTATATCCCCGAATATGTTTTAACTCTTTGTACGTTCATTTTGCTTCAACTTCAATTCCTCTACGGAGATACTCGCAATTAGACTGTTCAACGTTAAAATTCGATCATTTATCACAGTATTATTAGTAATATTGTACGATCAAACAAAATTATCACAATTACAATATCGTAATGTCACAAAGATGTTGAAATTACTTCAAGTTTCTTAAAATTATAAAATCTAGGTGAAGAATGATTAAACGAATATATCTATTTTACAGCCCCGATATTAAAGAAGTCAAATACGACGACGTAGATTGATGGATGAGAAGAATTGCAAGCGAAATATTACACCTTCAACATCAGTCTTTAATAGGTTAATAAAAATTCATAGTTGAGAAAACAGAACCTCGATAAAATTCCCGCGTTAGGTATGTACTCCGTGCAAACATATGCAACTTTCAATTTTTCGTAAATGCACAGAAGCAATCAGCTTTTAACCATCCATTTTCGTAAGTTTCGAGAAACGTTTCAACAGAAAACATTTGGAGCGCAAAGAGTCAAACATTGGGAAATATCGCAGAAGAATTTTAAATTAATGAAACGTAAATTGCAACCTCCTGGCATTTCTACGCGCCAAACCACAGACACTCAATTTTTAAATTAGATCACAATGTAAATTTATAATATTTATACGTAAATTTAATAGAGTTAAAATCCTATACCGTAAATATTTGCTAAAGTAAAGTCTCGAGTTTTACTATATTCGCTGCAACAGAAAGGAAGACGAAGTGAAAAAGTTCATTACTGAGAAAATTAATTAACCCTCCATGGATATTAGCGTACTATCACACTGTCCATAGAGATGCTAAGTTGTTCGCAATCGCTAAATGTTTTAGTATCTCACCTTTACAAAAAATTCGCATAAAATTTCCTGTCAATTAACGAGGTCTCTGCTATATTATACACGCAGTTTTTAACTAGTGAAAAATAAAAATTTTTAACGACTCGAGCTGCTTCAGATTGAAATAGCAATTTCAAGTTAATCTTTGTTGACCTCATCAACTTGTCAATCGATTTCATACACACAGTGTCTCTTTCAAGTCTTAAATCTTTGAATGGTTATTTTTCTAAAAAATGAAAATTCGAAACTTGCATATCCGCTTCAGATGAAAATAGTAATTTGATTCTGACGGAGTTCGAATTAATCATCGTTGATCCGATCAACTTGTAAATCAATTTTCATAACGTTCTCCAACACTTTCAAACGAACGAAACATCCCCTGGAAACATCCTCCAAAACAATTTCCCTAAAAACCCGAGAATTCCGTGAAAAATCGCTCTTCGAATTCCGTGTGTCACGAACGCTTCGATACTGTTGATTGTGGCGAAAAAACGTTATATTTTTTCATCCCTCCCGAAAGGAGAGGAGAAAGGGGAACGAAGCGCAAACAAAAACAGCTAGAAACACGGCGAAGGTAATTTTTGTCGACGAGATTCATGCCGCCGTCGTAACTCTGTCTTATCCGAGGTCCCTTATCCGAGAATATTCTCGCGGCTTATTACGACATTTCTCAAATCTCTGCGCGTTATACGAAATTTTTTTCTCAGCGAGACTAGACGCCTTATTTCTCACGCGCGACGTGCACTGAGAAACTAAATAACCTTGCGAAAAACAGGGAGAACGGAGAACGTGTGTAACCGGTGCGAGACTCGAAATTTTTCTCCGAGATGTAGTTTAACGGAAGATACAGATAGGCTCATTTTCGAGGAGCTTCTTCCGTCGCCTGTCACAACGTTTGTGCACTCCGTTTCCACCTGTTGAGCTCGTTGTTACCCGCGCGCGTACGAAGGCAAGAACGTCGAAGGCAAATCGAAAGAAATATAACGAATAGATTTCCTTTCACGCACATCCTTTTGCATAATAATTTACGGCGGTATTCGCGAAGTGAAGAGATTATTACAAGATGGATCTTATTTATCGGATTTATTATTGAAATAAATTATCACTTGTCACGTATTTTGGCTTTGTGAATTTTGGCTTCGTAACACGTAACGATATTGATTGAATTATGCAAGAGGGCGTTGAAAATAACAATACTCCAAAGACAGTCGACTAAACGTAGAAACCGGATGAATAATGTGTCCACCATTATGATTGTATTTACATCATTCACCCCCATCCATTGATTTTATAATTTTCTTCTAATTCGTGTAACTGAAGTTTTCGTCTATTAAACTGGAGGATCTTTAAATTTCATTGTAACAATTTTCATCAAGTCGATCGGCTGACGTCTCGTTCGAAAAGGGCTAAAAAGGAAAAGTTGAGGAAATGAGAAGAAACTTGGAAGAAAATATCGAACGAAAGTCCCTGCTGAAAATATCGAGGAGAATCGAAGTTCGATGAAAGGCAGACGAGCACGGCGGGGGGGGATCGCACGCAGGTTGAATTGCGAGTCCGTGTGAAATTTGCGAAATTGATGTAAAAAAAAAAGAAATCAATGGACCCTCGTTCGGACTGTTTCGCTCACTATCGCGGGATAAAAGAAAGAAAAAGAGAACGCATCCTCGTTAAGTCTTGGTGAAAATTCCGCGTGATTGCGAGCTCGATTCGAACGCGCAAAGGCGGAAAATTCCCCGCGTAACTGCGCTAAACGACAAGAAAAAAGAAAACGCGATGCGAACAATCGTTGTAAATTACCGCAAATAATTCCGCGTTAGAAATTCGACGTTTAACACTAGAGAACTACCAAAATGGTCAAAATTACCAATTTATAATTTTCTACGGAGATTTTATATATTTTTAGATGCACGATTTTTAATAAAATATATCGATAGAAGCTTGTGTCCTTTATTTTTCTTGTATCTTGCACTTTAGTATTTTTGCTACGAATATTATACTTTAGTCGTCGACACTGGAACTACCAAAATGGTCAAAATGGCTAATTTATAATTTTCCATGGAGATTTTATATATTTTTAGATGCTCGATTTTTAATAAAATATATCGATAGAAGCTTGTGTCCTTTATTGTACCTACTATTAATTTTTTCTTGTACGTTGCATTTTAATTTCCTTGCTAGGGATACTTAGTCGCGTTAAAGTTCGAGTCGCTCGATTTATCCGTCGTTCACGCCGCGATCGACGTTAATTACGAAATAACGTGAAATTTGTGTCGTCAATTATCGCTCGCGCGTGTGATTTACGCGTCGTTATGCTTCCCGTTCGCGAGCGTACCTACGCTTCCGCGAATTGCTTATGGGAATACGGCCGATTTCCCCAGGCAATTCGAACGAAATGAAATTCATAATCTGATTCTCTCAAGCTGATGGCGGAAAAATCGATCGATCGCCTGTTCATTTCGCACATCTTCGAAAAAGCGACACGATACCACCCACGAATTTTTCCCCCCTTTCCGCGTATTGTACATACGCAAGCACGTTAGAATTGCAAAGTGATCTGCATGTGAACTGCATGGCCGCGAGACTTCCACTTCCAACGAGAGAATAAACGAATTATTCAGAAACCTTTTCGACTATTTTTTCCAACTGATTTCCACAGCTGTAAATTGAAGTGTGCTTTTCCTTCTTTTCGCCGGAGCAATTTGAAATGAGTTCATCTCCGGGAAATGAGTATAATGTGCGCGGTAGATACTGTGAATTAAAGAGTACATTTGTAATTCGATATCCAGCGGGAGATGTTGCATGTTTTAAACATTAGTTTCCTTTTCGATTAATTCGCAACGGTTAATTACGTCAGAAAGTTAAATTTCAATTAACGTCGTTTCGTATTCAATTTCAATCACGGTAAATTTTGCGTTATGATACTTTATTTTTGTTGGTAATTTAATTTTCTCAATATTCTGATTAATTTTCTTAAATACTCGAAGCATTTTTAACATTAATTTTCTCAAATAAAAAAGAACATTCTACAACACTAACTTGTGTTTTCAGCAAAAGATTCGTAGCATCGTATCTGCATTGCGCGCAATGAAAAATTGCCGTACGATCCGTTTGGATCTTATTTTAAAGCGTGACAAAAATTCAAGAAGAGACTCTAACATGTCGTCACGTTACAAGTTTAATAAAATATTTGTACAGCAATTTCAAAGAGACAAATTTTAATCTTCAAGGCCACGACTTGATGGACTTGGCCTTGAAAAAAATTTTCTAACGTTTCTACCATTTTTAGAAGGAAAAAAATATCCTCGCTTTCTCACCCTCTGACGAGACGCAAAATCATCTTCGAGAGGAATAAACTCACGATCGTTAAAGCAGAAGCTTCACGCTTTGAAACGAGACCAAGCGGATCGTTTCACCTTCGTCATCTTTTTACAAAGTTCTGTCACTTTGAATTATCGACAATTTTTCATTGTCATCAGTGCAGTTATGCTCTTCACTGTGCACGATCGTTAAAGCAAGAAATTTGATGTCAACACTAAATGTGCTTTCTCTCGACGAGCAAACACGCGCGCAACTTTCAAACGCCAGCGGGATTTTAAAAAATTTTAACGATTGCCTCTTCTTTGCAATGCAATTTGCTCGTTCACGTTTGGAACGCACGGTTTTCCGAGGAATTAATTTACCGATGTATTAATGCGTTTTTTGCAGCCAACTACGAGCGATCGGTTCGCGTGCATCATCGTGAACAGAATCGAGTCGAATTTCCGTAAAAATTGTTCACGTTGTTTTTATCAAACCTGTAGTCTCGAGCAACTAGAAATATAATACCTCTTTCAGCGAAAGAGGTGGGGCCAAAAGTTTCTTTCCACCCATTTTTTTTTTTTTTTTTAAATAAAACACAAAAATATAAGAGAAAACAAATTTTATTAATTTCAAATTAAATTTAAGTTCAAACGTTGACTTTTTCTGTTGTGTTTTAAAAAATTTTTAACGTTAGAAAATTAAGAAAAAGTGTAATAAAAAAATTATTTATTTTAGTAATTTTGGCCCACCCTATACCTCCGATAATACTTTCCAAGAGATCTTATCCTATCGTCGCGGAACGCGATATAAAAATCCACGGGGAAATTAACGAGAATGCTTGTAAATTTCGACGTTTCGCCAAAAAGTGCGTCATTTTCTATCGAAGTTAAATTAAATTTCAATAAAAAATGTGTGTCCGTAAATTTTCAAACGTCCGGCAAATTCAGATGAAAACAACAATATAACGTGTAATGGTACAATTATCCTTTGATAAAGTTGACGTTAGCTTGGAATTATCGAAAAGAAGATCCATCTCAAAGAAAATCGAAGCGTTTTTATATTATTTAATACAAATAAGACACAAGTCTCGATAACACGCCAATTTCATTAAGAAGCAGTCGCTCGCTTCATCTGAATTTTCCAGACATTCGGAAACTCGTGTGAAACATACTCGCGTGTATTGCAATTAAATGATCAAACAACGAAATGAAACATCGAAGGCGAAACGCAGCTAATTCGAATATTCCGCTCGTTGGTTCACCGACAACAACGCCCGATGTCTCGAGGGCAGTGACACAAACTCGTCCGTGCAAACAGTTGCAAATCGAAGCGATCCCAAGCAGAGTACGCCACGCGAGTCGCGTTGGTTTACTTTGGAAAATCAAACAGCTCGATTCTCAATTACCGTGTACGAAACTGTTCGCAAACTGGCTTCGTCTTGGACCACCGAGTCAAGGTGGGATCGGGACGCCCAGCAGAGGGACCGGAGATCTCGTTGTCTTTCGGGAGACGAGACTCTGGCTTTTCGTACTGCACAAAATCGATCGCTGTTTCTATCCGCCGGGTCACTCCGTTTCTACGACCCTATCTGTCGTCGAACAAGATAGAGAAGGGTGTCTACTTTCGATTAAAGCTCTGCTACCATAAGCATCTTCGGAGAGGGTGACCTCCCCTTCGTCTTAATTTAATTACGATTACAAATATACGCTTGTCCTCTTAACGATAGACGAAATACAAAACTATACTTCCGCGGTGGCACGTACAAATATGCACACGCGTCTCTTGGTTATTCTCTAACGAGGTTAGACATAGGCGTGTTACGTTGCGTTATAAGGGCGGATGGTCGGATCGCTCGATTTTCATTTCCTAGGAGACCGTCGCGACGGTGGCTCGTTCCGGGCGTATCACCTTGACGCGTCCCGACGCGTAGTCAATTAAGGGGACAGTAATTAGAACGAATGAATTAGAACGACCGTGCCGATCGTGTTCCGCGGCAGAGGCGTCGATGTACTCGTTCGAAAATCGATCGATCGATCGATCGATCCCGCGGACTGGTCGACCGGTAATAATACACGGTAGCTCGTTTCCTCCCGACACGGCCCGGATTGAAACGTCGTTCCCTGGCAAGAGTCGGCAACGAACCGCTGCCCCGATGATCTCTCCAGAGGCACCTTCAACATATATACGCACAGGCACGTTCTACGTGTACCGCGGGCTAGGTGGCGCCACGCTCGCGCGTGCAACAAACTCCAAATGCTCGAACACACGATCGCGAGCTTTCCCCTCTAAATCCTCGACTCCACCCTCCGCTGAAGTTTCCTCCCGCGATTCGAATTCGTCGACCGTCGCCGTGTCACGTCGTTTGTTCGCGCGTTCGAGGGAGATCTCGCCGTTCAACTTGATCGTCGTCGTTGATCCTTGGATCAACAGCGGGGCGCGACGAGGTGATCGCGCGTGAATCGGGTTCTCACGCAATTTCTCTTTCGGTCGTTTTTCACATTCCCAGCCTAGTCCCTCGGGATACCTTGAAGCCAGCGACGACCAAACTCAACGATACCTCCGGTCATCGTGGAGGACACCTGATCGGACGAGTTACGCACGGCCATCAGCCCGTGGCGATCTTTCCTCCGTCTTTGAGACGATGGGAAACTCTTCCTCCTTCGAGTTCCCTTGCCGAAATCACACCGAGGAGACTCTCCAGAAACCGGCCCTCCGAGGAACGCTACACGCGAGAGACATCGGTTCACGTGCGCGAAACGCGACGACGATGCGATGACAACGACGAGAGGGGACAAGCTCGGCTAGGATGACGAGCATCGAGGGAGGTTCGGGGAGGGTTAAACGGACGATCGAGAAAACGACAAAGAAGCGCACGAGGTTACGGTGACACGGTGGTTTTTGGGAGCACGACGGCTCGCGTCTCAACCGCGCGGCGGCTCGGAATCGACTGGCATCCCGAGGGCTTAGACGCCTCCTGCTGGTCGTTCGGTGGTCCTCTCTCGCACCACCAGGCGCAGACGCCCCAAAACAATCGCCCGCCGCGATCTGTTATTCTCGTTTCACATCTGCACCGTTGCTTTCTTCCTTTCCTCTCTCTCTCTCTCTCTCTCTCTCTCTCTCTCTCTCTCTCTCTCTCTTTCTCTTTCTCTCCGTTCGCTTCGTCATCCCTCCCTTCGCTTTAATTCGTATTTATCGAAACGTTCGCGCGTCTGGCGCGCGCCCGCGACTCCGACTCCTTTAGCACGAGGTTTTCTGCCTCCGTACATACACGTACGCACTTGCACGTATCGGTATTCTTTTTTTATCTGAATTTTTATCCATCTGTGATTTTCTTTTTTCTCTTTTTTTTATGTGCATTATTTGATCGTGTCTGAAGGGAATTTAGAATGTAGAAAGACTGAACTGTTGAACTGTAGAACATTACGGTATGAAAATTTACTCTATAGTTTACGAGTATTAAATATCGCGAATTAGTTGTAAATGTGTGTTAGAGGAAAATGAGAAAATAAAAATGTAATGATGAAAAATATATTAAACAAATTTTAATAATAAATGTGTGTTAATCGAAGAAACTGTCGTAAACGATACTACTTTGTGTAAGATTTATCATAGTTGTCTGACTAAAAATTAATTATTCGGTATGACAGTATATTTGTCACCGAGGAAATAAAAAATCGACATTAATTCGGACCTCAGAAACTGTAATATACAAGACGTAAATAACGAATGGTTTATTAAATATATGACAAAAGATACATTAGAGAAATTTTAATACAATACTAAATATATATTAATCGTAGAAAGTATTGTAACGATGCTATTTTGTGCAACAAGTTTTTCATGGTTGTCCGAGTAAAAATTAATTATTCGTTTGATTTATGAGTCACTGCTTGTGAATGTAAATGTCAAAAAATGCCGAGATAATTACGATTTAACGTAACCTCTCAGTGCGGTAATATAAATGGAAATTGCATTATGAGTAACGGTATTTGTTTATCAGAATAACGCGCGTTTTTTGTTTTAACTTTGACAAAGGAATACTTGTTATCCGAGTTGCGAAATACGCGACTGCGCCTGAATGACAAATAACGAGTGAATATAACCTTCTGAATGAAAAGAGAATTTTAACGATGTTAAACCTTGCTTTTCTGACACAGATTCGACAAAATTTATTAATTTGAAAATTACTGGGCGAGATGTAATTGCATGAATTATATTGAGAGAAAATGAGAACTTAGTATGAATTATTAATTTATACGCTTTCGTGAGTGTAAAACATACACAGAATCTTTTTGCTCGTGGTATTTATCGGCTGTATTACATAGAAATAAAATTAAAATTAAAATTATAATATTCAAAAATATTTCTATAAGGAAAGGAAGAAAGAAAATTTCATCTTCCTCTTTGGAATCTTCGTCAGTGAATTCATTTTCGTTCCGATTGATAAGTATCGCAAACTCGTGTCTTCGACACTCTGCATCTCGATTGACCTTTGAAAATTCGAAATCAAACTATCGCGCGAAATCGAGCTCACTTCTCACTCGCGCCTGTGTAACTTTTTATTGCCGCATCACATATGCATGAGTTTCTGCCAGTTTCTCGAATTCCACGTTTCAATTCATTCGAATCGACGAAAACCTCGCCAAGAAAATCGCCAATCGAGAGAAAGATAATTTTTTTCGAGCATTTGCAATTTATTTCAGCTGCAGTCTAAGCAATTATTTGCACGCATAATATTTGTACAGATAAAATATAATAATATAATAATAAATAATAGATAAATATAATAATCAATATAATAATTTGTGCAATCAATAAACATCGATGATGATTTCTTTTTTTTTTTAAGCATTTGTAACTTATTTGCAACTTTTCCGACGAGTGTGTGTAAAATTTCGACATTGTCCAAGTTTCCAGAGTTTTCTTTAAACAAATTTCAATAATTTTCAATAATAACATTATAAATGTATCAATTAATTTAATTTAAACGAGTCAACTCGACGAGACTGTTTCACGATATTGTTAACGAATCTTTTCAATCTTGGGAGATTAATTACACCTTCTTTCGTTATCTCTCTCATTCACTTTTAATTCTCAATTTCCATTTCTCGTTCATTTTTCACGTGTCGCTGAGATACCCATTTAGTATATCCTCCATTTATCTCCCGTTAATTCTAGTATGTAGATACGTAAGTAAACGTTGAATATTACCGTTCATTACATAAATATCACGGTCATAAAACTCGACTTGTTCGCCTGATTATCCTCAATTGATAATGAGGCCTGTTTCTATTCGTTTCGTTGCCTCCTACAGCTACTTGATATGTTCGGCGGTACGTTGACGTTTAATTTCGTCTTTGCAGTTATCCGCCGGCACCAAATTAGCAGAAGTTACTTTCTCAATCGGTCGTCGCTCAACAAGCTTTCCGCATCACTTTCTAACTACGTGACCCGCCTCGCTTTCCTACTTCTCTTCCTTCGACATATCGTCAAATTTTCATTACACGTCATTTTCTTTCTCACATGCAGCTAAAATTTAAAATACGTGCAATTTTCAATTTTTTCAAAAAAAAGGAAAGAAAGGAATCGAAAAAATTCTAATCTGTCTTGAAAGATCATTGAAACAAAATGCGAATGTAGGAACTTTAACGATGGAGCTTGACGAATGGAAATAAATTTTTCTGAATATTTGTAACATTGACGAGAAGATTGTCTTTAATCGCAAATCAAAAATATTTTATAAGTAATACGTTCTAAAAAAATATTCGAATCTTAACGAGAGAAGTATAACAAAAAGTGTGTGAAAAAAAATTTTTCAAGAAAATAAAACGCGAGCTTCGACAACGGAGTTTAACAAACTTTAAATAATCTTCGAAAAAATTCTTTTGCAAAGTATATTCTTTTTAACGGGAATTTTTCTCGATGACCGAGAGTCAGTAAGAAAATCATAAATAATGGAAAATCGGACATTGTCAAAATTGAGGCAAACGACGATCTAAAGTTCTTTCAGCAACGGCACAATATGTCGTTCCTTATTTTCCATGTACTGAAGCATAATAGACATAATATATGCAGTTTTTATCGGGTCATTCGTCTCTGAAGGTCCGTTCATTTTCTCCTATTGTGGAAGGTGTATAGAATTCCGTGCGGGCACAAAGCATCTTTCAATTCTATTCGCAACCGAAAAGTACGTTCTAATATCTGATCGAACATGCTCGTGTGTACTTTGTTCCGTATATTTATACAAAATCTGCTCGATCGTTCGGACGTGCGGCGCATTTACGTGGTTGGAAAATAAGATTGCGAATAGTTCAGAAATCTCGAGGAAAATCATACTTTCACATGATTTTCGTAATTAAATAGATTCGTTGTAAGCTTCTCAACAACATTTATATGACTCGTAATTTTCTCGTCGATTTCCAAATCCTCTAACACTCGTCACTCTGTTGTTATTCTATCGTCAACCAAGAGCGATCTTTTATAATTTTTAAATATTTCAATTTTGTGTATATCCGACTCGTAAATAAATCTCTGTTAAACTAAATACACAGAGAAGGAGACTTTCGTGGGGAAAAATCAGGTTTCTATCATTTTTGTATTTTTCCTACTGTTTTATTTTTATTTCACTTTTTTTTTTTTTTTTGTTTTATTTTATTTTTATTCTACTATTCTATTTTTCAAGATATTTTTCGCACTTTCGCGTTCAACGTTTACAGTTAAAAATAATAAATCTGGGGTGCGCAGAAATTTTTCGTAATTATCCAGTACAGTAACACCGTTACATTGATGAAATAGGAGGGAAAAATTTAGTCCGCATTGTTATTGAAAGCCGTGTGATATGACCCCGGTGATCAAAATGCAAAGGAAGAAAAATTCAAACCCACTGACGAGTTAAAAGAACGGAGAGAATTTATTTTTAAAAATAAACTCTAATTCCTTTTTATCACTGTACGCGTCGCAATTAATAAATCTGTATCAACTCTAAAATCCGAATCAATGAATTTCGAAAATGTGAATCTAGAAAATTGATAGAGACATCGGCACCAAAAGATTACGTCACACGATAAATTTAAATTTCAAGACACGGCCAAAACTAATAAGCATGAAATTCTTTTTTAAAATAACAAAGAAACGCATATTTATAGAGATCAACGCGTTACCATTCATACCTCGGTTGGAGTTCCTCAAAATCATTTCACGAATAAATTCGTATTAACTTCCGCAAAAAAAAAAAGAAAAAGAACGACCAAAGAGAAAATATGATAATAATTTATCTGTACAAAAAGTACGCACGTCTCTTTGTGGTAGGTGCATGCAAAATATTGATGAAAATTTCAGAGTGAATATACGCCGCAGATTCAAAAATATGTGTCGCGTAAATTACCTTGCTAGTACACAATACACGTTAATTATATAGTCGGCAAAGGAATATTTACTCTCGCAAAAAATTCGATGTTCACATTTCATTCTAATTAACCATCGAAATCGCGTATAAAATTACAAATATGCTTGCAAAATTGCATTTTAGTTAACTCTGTTTCAGTTCGTGTAGTAATTTCAATTACTACCCGACTGTGCATTCGCAAAACGAACGACATCGAAAATAATAAAATTTTGACAAACAGTTCTAGCCGAGTAGAACTACTCGAGCTCGAGTTAACCTCTGAATCTATCTGAAGGGGAAATAAGTTATTTTTTAAATTTTATCATTTCTTTTCGTCGTGTTGCCTCGATTATAATTAACTTTGTACAACATATTAAATTGTGTAATAAGTTCACGTCGTGCGTGATCGCTAAACTGCAGATTTTTATGCATTTATGAAAAACTGCCTGGAATGAGCGTGATGTAAAATATACAGAGTAGAGTGTGCCTTTTATAATATTTTTTTTCTCCTTTTTTTTAATTATATTTGTGAAACAAGTCTGCATAAAAATTCTTTTATATAAATTTATGTAACGAAGGGATAACTCGTTTTTCTCTTTCATTTCTATCATTTTCAATATTATCATCTCTCGTATGTGTGAAGAAATTCAATTTCATATCTTCTAAATATCACATGAATATTGTTACGTACTAATGAAAACCACGATAACTCAGTTCTACATCTAAAAGACTGTAAAGGTACGGAGTTAAAGGAAGGTGTGAAGGATGCTGTGGAAGGACGAATGGAAAGGATTGGGTGTGTGAGAGAGAAAGCGATAGTCTCGGAATCATGCTAATGCCTAGACTCATCATCAGTGGGGGACTGCTGGCAGCGACTACTCCTTACCCCAGACGCTTGTGTTTTGTTATAACTAAACCCTACTAAAGGCTGGTTTCGCACCCCATCCTGGCGGGGGTTCCGCACACTCTGCTGCTTAACGTCGAAGATCGGTAGGACATCGACGCTAGGCGCGCAGCCACTTGCGGCTTGTGCTAGTCGAGTGTTCGAAACCCGTATTTGAGGAATCCTAGGCCGCTACAACTGTAACGACTCATAACGAATCAGTCAGTCAGTTCAATATTTAAGATTATAATAACATTTTAAAAACATAATTCTATGCTTAACAGTCATAATTATAATTATAATAATATAATTCTATTTAGTAAGTTCTACTTATAATGTAACAATAAGTTTAATTTATATATGTTGCTATTCTTAAAATATTATTATAATTTCGTGGCAGTAAGAATGGTAATTTTATCGTTAAATAAACGCAGCCCCAACGAAACTTGCTTATACTTCCCCTCCGAAATAAAAAAGAAACTCATTTCAAAGGAATTCACTCCCTCGAGCTCGTTTGTTCGATTAAACTGTGTACGCCAGAAGCGTTTCTCTTCTCATAGCAACGTAATTGGTCAACGAAATGTATCGGGAGAGGTGTTATAACAGTCGTAAGGCAGCGCAATTTGCGAGCTAAAGCCATATATCCAAGATATCTCCAAGATAAAATATGCTATATAACTGAAGCCAGTCTCCGTCCCAGTTCTTCCCTTTTCTTCGCCTCTTCGTTTCTTCTCCAGCCACTACGCGTTTTTCGCGTCGACGTGTATCCACGTCCGGTCTTTGTCAACTCTCAGACTGGATTTCTGAGATTGCGTTTTTCTTACACCGTTCGATGGAGTTCGCGATACCGTTTGAATAACGCTCTTTCAACTCGCCGATCGTGAATGAAATTGAAAAATTAACAAAAGGCAGTAAGAAATTGGTCGGTATCTACAATCAATAATCAGTATTATACGTTTTCAGATTCAGTTTTGCATTTTACCGATATAATCGTTTTATACGCGGCGATGAGCAGAATTGAACACGCAAAGGAGGGTCGACTGTACGCGAAGATCTCCTGTGATAATTATTCAAACAGCTCTCCCTCTCCTCTCTCGAGGCAGACCCTCGTCGCTCGTTTTCGTTCACGCGTGTCGAGGCTGAAAAGCAGAGAGAAGCAACCTTTCTCTATGCACGAATCACGACCGTGGAATTACTTTCCAAACGTTGTGGCATCTGCGGTCTGACAGCAGACAGCAGCGAGTAATTGTTGCTTTCGGCCACAAAGGATAATGGACGAGTTATCGCGCGGGGAGACGGAATGATCTGATGTGTAACGAGCAGCGAGACAAATGACGACGCGAACGACACTGACGTCTCGATCCGAAGACACGTCCGTTGATTATTGGAAAAATGTAGATCGCGCGAAAAAGTCGCGTAAGAGCCACGATGTATCATGACGGTTGAAACCTTGCGTTTCTGACCTTGCGCGAATGCATTATGCAACGTATGGTGTTCCGTTCGACATAACGGTCGCTCGTGCATACTTTTCTGCTCGTGATACCACTAAGGATATCGTGAATATTTTACTCAATGCAACATATACAGCAGCGAGAGATAAAAGGGATCTTTTGCAATCTAGTTTTTTTAATAATTGAGTCCCGGTTCTCTTTGGGTTATTTATGCCTCTGTCGTTTAGCAAATTTCTTAAATACGAAAGACACGAGACGAGAAATCGTTTATGTTGATAGGTAACCGTTCGCATAGGAGAAAAATGTACAAAGTATCGTTGTGGCATTTGGCGGGAAAAACAAATACGAGAGTGTACTCGGGCAAATATAGTCTGTCGATGAACTGAAATTTTTATCATTCCATCGTTATTATTTCCGTGAAAAAAAGAACCGCGCGAATTCAATACCACTTTGATAAACGCGGTCTGTCGATACGTTCTCGTTTCAATCGAATCTGCCGAAACAATTTTTCGTTTCAATTTTTCGCGAAAACAAGGTTCCATTATAACGAGACCCTGATACAACGGTGGAGTATAAAAAATATAAACTCTATGATTAAAAAATAAAAACACGATCGTCAAATAAAGTGATAAATGAAAAAAAAAAACGTTGAATTTAAACCGCGAAAGGGAGATAGATGAGATTTTCGCGAAACAAGAATTTGCTTTTACATCTTTATACCGTATTCTGACCCATGACAAAACTTCGAAATTACCTCCGAAAGTTTCCTCTCGTCTTCAGGGTACCGAGTCTCACCGATCTCTTTTAGTAACCCTCTATAAAAATAAGATCGAGGAGGATGAATGATCATTTATCATTCACTCTGTTATCCTACACATTCACAAATGGATAGCTTCTACATCTACTTGAATATAATCCACATTGAAATTTCGTGTTGGAAATCACTCTAGAAAATTCTGAAAGTCGCTTTGTGTGAATTATAGATCTTTTTATAGAGAGTCGTAACGCCAACTAATTTTGATTTTACTTGGCTAGTCTATTTTTATTGCAGCCAGGTCATCACATTCGTGCAAGAAAATATCAAACAACGACTTTCCTAAACACTGCGCAAAAATTTCGTTCTCTGCTATCACTCGTTGCTTTCAAGACGAATTTCTCTTTTAAGGACAAACGTGATAGCACAATGACACGTACTCAAGTTTGAGAAAATATACTTTCAAAGTGGAGAACATTAGTTAGCGAAACTAGAAAAGCAAATTTTTTAAATAATCAATTTTTTAAAAAACGACACCATTTTTCCCACCTCCTAAATATTTTCTAGGTATATCATTACTTTCTGTTTCGGTGCATTTTAATTTCCCACAAACGCGTGAACAAACCTTTTCATTCCACGCGCTGTGAAAGAAGACTTACTTACAATCAGTTCCGTCGAAGCTCAGTTTATGCAGACACACACGTATCGTTCGGCGCTCCTGTGGTTTCGCATTGTGTTGATAACAAAGAGTCCTAAGCGGCATCAGAGTAAACTCGATTGAAACCGAAGAGGAGAACCAGAAAGCAAAGGGACGAAGTTCGTACAGTTCGCCTCGAATCTGTCCGCAAGCGTAATTGAAAATGTTCGTTCTTCGGTTGAATCGCGAAATTAAATCCCACAACCAACCTATTCGGCAAATTAAGTCCTGATGGAGGTAAACCGAACTCCGCGTGTCACCCACGGTGACGCGAACTTCCGAAAACTGCGCTGTCGCCGATTCCGAAATTAAGGCACGCCGAGGGATTTCGACCGATCGACTACACGCTGCGATGTCTCTGCTTAATTAGAGCGAAGGCGAAAGGTCTCCCTCGTCCACTTCGATCAATCGAGACGAGGAGAACTTGCGAGAATATTTCTTTTTCTTTCTTTCTTTCTTTCTTTTTTTTTTTTCTCCACTCACCTCGAGAATAATCCTAATTTTCGTTCCTTCGACGTTCGTTTCTCGAAATCGCGCGTTCACCTTATTTTTGTCTCGCGGATTCAATTAAACGACGAAGGGAAAGCTTTAACGACTCCTTTGAAGCAGTCGCGAAATCGCGTTACAGAACGCGAATGTGAAATCGTACGTACGACGAAGTACGTGATGTTAACGCGGCGCGATGCAGCGATTAAAACGGTGAACTTTAATCAAACGCGAATGTTATTAAATTAAACATTAAACATCAGTCGTTAAACTGACAGGTTGAACTTGCGCCAAACGTGTAATTGTAATGTTAAACATGCTGAACTGGCGTCGAAGGAATGAAAACGAGAGAAGGAAAACCAGATTCAATAAACGTACGTACGCGAAGTACGAAATAGAATTATTAAAGCGATGACTCGAAGCATCCGCGATTAAAACGGTAAACTTTAATCAAATGTTATTACATGAAAGATCAAATATCAGTCGTTAAACTAAGCTGAACTTGCAACAAACTTGTAACTGAACGTTAAATATTGAACTTGCGCCGAAGAAATCCACACGAGGGAGGAAAACAGAGATTTTGAAGAAATCGTGTATTTTTCGATAAATAAGTCACTGCTCCGATGATTCTGTTGTTAATATACATCGAAGTACAAGGTGTTCCACGTCAAATAATTTTAAACTTTTATTTGTTATTTCAGTAATAACGAAAATCAAATGCTTCGGTGTGTAAGGATTTTTCAATTTCCCACTCAGTTCTTCCTCTTTCATCGTCAACAAACTGAACACTCATGAATGATAACACTCTGAACGTATGAAATATTTTCCAAATAACCAAAGGAGCGACCAAAGCGAAGGAGTTGAACAGAATAGAAAAGGAAGAAAAGTACGAGCTGGAAAAATAAAAGCAGGATAAAGAGAAGAGTCTTGTTTAGCCCATTTGTCATGTAGCAGATTCTTTGTCTCTTCCAACGAAAGCAAACACACGATGGAGCAAAAAGGTTCCGCCGAAGGGAAACCAAAAGCGAGAAATGGAACTTATCTTTCCGTCTGTGTCTTCGAACTTTCGCAGTTGCACAAAGCCAACAAAGAGCACGGATCTTGGTTCTCATTTCCCCGGTTATATCCGGCGGGTACAAGCTGCTCGGAGACGCGGTGCTTGACAATTCCGAGCAAATTCTTACGACTGACAAGATCGGTTCTGCGCTTTCATTGCCATCTCGAAAACACGTTACACTCCGCGTGCAATGAAAAAAACTTCTCTCACCGCCGTTAACGAGTAAAGAGTAAATTGAATGTGCATTTTCGAGCATGTACAGCATCTGTGTTTAAATTCAACATCCATTCGCAACGACAAATTCGTAATTCTCAGTTGCTGCCTCTTTCAAACAGCTGCGTAAAGTGGCATTTGTTGCGCAAAAATTTTATAATTTTAACGTTTGAACGTGTTAGCTTTTAATATTGATGCAACATAATGTTTGAACTTGAGAAGTGTTAAATTCTGTTCCCCATTGAAGTTTGTAAATTTGTAAAATTCTGTTCCCCTCTCTCCTCAGATTTTTTATAATTTAACATTCGACTATTGCCTCTATCAAATTAATCAAAGTTGATGTTTGAAGTCATTACCTAAGCGAAAAATTAATTCCTGCGTCTGTTTATCACAGTACTGATCATTTAATTCAACTTTAGTAATTAAAATTTAGAAATTGCGAACATTGACCGTGTTTATTCAAAGTAGTATTTTCTCACCAAAAATATCTGTAACTTTCTGACAATCGTTTGAAGACTTGAGCATTGAAAGGTAAAATAAAAATTGTCCAAGTGATCTCGTATTGAAATGCAATGCATTGATGTAATCAATTAAAATCGCGATTAAAAAATATTTATATTAAAGAATATAACATAGAAGGCAATACCACCGTCTTTGTCAAGTCTTTTCCAAAATTATTAGCAACGGTATGAACATAATGTATTTTTATAAAAGATCAATAAATATTCGGCAGTGAAAATTTTTTATACGGTTGAAAAACGAAATCGTCAAGTGTACCATTCGAGAAAGGATCAAATATTCCGCAACGACAGAATCTGAATTTACCTCACGCTGTCCGAAGGGCACAGAAATCCAATATCAATTAAAACACGATTGATGGACGAAAAGTCACGGCTGTAACTAATAAGTGTCACTATCAATGAAATGAAATCGACAGCCGAGTATCATCACGGAGAAAGAATTGGAATCGACAAAAAACTTCAACGCTCTCACTTCATATTCCCTCTCACTCGATATTTTCATTCATTTTCCAATTTCCATTTTAGTATTTATTTTGAACGTGTTATATTATTATACTTGTATACCTATGTTATTCGTACATTTACGTTACTGTTAAAATAATCATATCGCAGTACGAGTATCTACGAAATAATGAGTATAAATACGTCGCAGAGATACAAACGAACATGTGCATTTACGATCAAAATCGCAAAATGGATATAAAATATTTTACATTTTATGCGAAAATAATTAATTATACTTAAAGTTTATTCGAAAT
>KQ435816.1:1465304-1478183 GCA_001276565.1 Melipona quadrifasciata
TGCATAACTTTCTAACCGCTATCAAAATTGGAATTTGCTATGCAGACAAATTTTGAGCTTAATACTGGACACGTGTGCGTACTAAATATAGGAGAGATCTTAGAAGGCAGAGTGTTTAAAGATCTATATCCAAAATCTGAAGATTTAGTTTATATTGGACAAATCTTTTTTATATAATAACTCAATCTATAATTGTATAATATTTTTTTATTTTCGTTCTTTAAAATTTTATAATAATAGAAATACAAGAAGTCTGAATCTTCTATAATCTCCCCTTTAATATCAAGGATGTGTTTCAATCAAACTTTTCCCTTGGAACCATTTTCTTATAACAAGTAAGTAAAGTTTTATGTAAAACTGTAGAATACAATCAGTTACAAACGCGTGTCCCAATGTATTTTTCTTGACAATAATTTCTCAAAATATAATTTCAAAATCTCTCATCCATATCTTTCTACAAACGTCTCTTTAATAGACGAATCCTTGCATTGATGCATCAACTCATTTGCTTTGTGGTTCAATTATCAACTTAGATTCCCAAAATCTGTACCATAATAAAAAATAGACCGTAACCAAATGAACTTGTACGCCAAAATAATTATATTTACATTACGAGGAATTTTTCAGTCATTGTATATCAAACTATTGGATTGAAAAAATAATTGCCTTTTTTTCTTACGGATGGACATATATGTATGTCTTAAAATATATACTAATTATCAAATTGTTCTTGGAACTTTTCTTTTCAAGTCAAAAGTTTTTGTTTCTCGTGAAAAATTCGCCTTTCATTTACACACGAAAACGCAGTCACTTTTAGACCAACCTAACAGATACGCCAAAAATCTCTTGCAAACATTCTCAAAACCAATTCCAACAAACCAGTTCTATAGTCATTCAACTTCTCAACCCACATACTCTATGCTTCAATCACCAACGACCTACCTCTCATTGAATTTGACAGAGTATCTCTCAACAAAACGACCCACGTATGATACACCAAACATCTCTTGCAAACATTCTCAAAACCAAGTCCAACAGACCAGTCCTACAGCCATTCAACTTCTCAACTCACATACTCCATGGTTCAACCACCAACGACCTACCTCTCGTCAAGTTTGAAAGAATATCTCAACAAAACGTGTGATACACCAAAAATCTCATGCAAACGTTCTCAAAACAAACCAACGTTCAATTCACAAACCAACAGACCTACTCGTTCAACTTCTCGCATCCTCCGTGGTTCAACCATCAACGACCTACCTCTCATCGAGTTTGAACGAGGATCTCGACAGGTCGCCCCATGCGCTCATGCTTCTGCTGCGTCTCCTGTAGGAGGATTGGGGCGCGAGCAACCTCGAGCTGCTCCGTCTCCTGGTGGAGGCCAAATTCTCCGGCTGGAAGTAGACCCTCGGCGAGTGCATCTTCTGTTGTGCATTCGGCGGCGTGGAGATCGGCGTGACGGCTGCCGAGGTATGAAGTTCCGGCAGTGCCTCGTAGTCCCATGTCCTGGCGCCCATCTCGAGCAGGGGGACCGACGAGGCAGCGTTTTGGCCTCGAAGAGGATCCCGAGGCTTATGCTGGCGAAACAGGGCGAACAGTTGACGGAACGCCGACTCGTTCGCCCGATGTTCCCTCTTTCCCGGTGGGAGCTTCACTTTGTTGCGCGTGATCGTTCAACCGGCGAACGAATCGATCTACGGTGTCCCTCCGATATCGTCATCTCCTCTGCGTCACTATCACATCGCGGATTACGTGACGCGGTGCGTCCAAACGTCGTGTTTCAACAGATCGCGGATCACTTCCAAGCAGTCGAATTGATCGCACAACTTGAAGTATTTTCCCACCATGATTGCTATGACAGATCGATCCGATCGCAGCGTACAGTTGGAACAAGATTCGATTATTTCTGTTATCCCCCTTCCTCGCTTTTCGCTTCTCCCCGTTCGTCGAGGTGATTAAGATTTGATCTTTTAATTTTGTTCTACTTTTCGCTTTCCTTTTTTTTTTTTTTAATCTCAGGATATACTTTTTGTAACGTTTGTTTGATTCTTTACTTTCGTTCCTCAGAACGATTTGATTCTTCTCAAATTTTACTTTTAGTTTCCTTTTGATTTCTTCGATTGCTGAGCGTGATTTCTTCTCGTGAATGAGACGTGTAAGCAGAGAACGATCTTCGTGCGACGACAAATTAATTTAATCGCTTTGAGAGCAATTTGTACTCGCTTCTAAATGTCAATGTAATTTCTAATCGATATGCTCGACGCATCGAACTCCACGATTACCTCCTTTGAGCGTAAATATGTATCCTCGGTAAACTTCCTTCGTAAGTAGTTGACGAGAATTGAAATTATCCCTCGAAAAAGAAAAAGACGGACAAACAAATTGTTTTCGGATCGCGAAAGTTTGTCCTCGTCTCAACTACGATTCAACGTCTACGTAGTTATTTACAATTACTTAATTAAGAATAAAACGTCGACGACTAAGCGTGCGAAATCAATAGCTATCCAATCTTGAAGCTTGTTCTCGCGACGGATTGCGAATTCTTCGTTTAAAATTTTCAAAATTTCTCAAGTGAGCTAGTGACCTCGGTTAACAAGTGCAACTTCGGCTCTTACTGCGATCGAAATCGTTACAACGTTTCGATATATAACTGTGTATATACTTGCGATATATATATATATATGTGTGTGTATCAATTGTAAGGAAAATTCTTTCAAAATTACGCGTCTCGCGCAAAATTGGCGGAACAATGGAAAACAGTGGAACAACTATTAATCTAGCAAACGTGAGCAGCTTCAACAATAATCTCAAAAGTGAACCTCTATGAACGTACAACTCGTCTATCGTCTATGTTTAACAATAATCCTCAAAAATCGGATGCGCTTGGAGCATAACAAGTCCATTGGAAAAACGGCGTTATCGATCTTCCGACCGACGTGAAGTAACAATCAGCCTCGCGATCGGAGTCATCGTTTATCGTCGATAACAAACATCATCGTGCTTCGTTGAGGCTCGGCGCACCGAAGGTATGCACTGCATTCGACAAACGCATCCTCGTTACCCTCGTTATCCCAGGTGCTTGATTGCAAGAAGTCCAAACGATCGTTGTTTTCCGTCCGACGCATTATCGCAACACCGTTCGAGCCATGTGTGCAAACGTGTGTACCAATGTTTCTGCCATTGTGACTGTTTGCTGACGTATCCAGTCGGACGTATCATAAATGTGCAATTAAACGAATCGTTTCCAATGTCCTCAGCGGGCGATTTAATTGATCGCCTGTGGTTTCAGCCGACGACGACAGCAGCTCCTTGTCACGGCAGAATTCTAATTGATCTAAACTAATTGATGTCAAGTGACGACATGGAAGGTCATGACCATTGCAACGTTATTTCGTCAGCACTCGTTAAATGATATTCGTGAGATGCCGGTACGTCGCTGACGGCGCGAGCGTTTCGTTAGAAACGAGTTTGCGACAAATTGCGAAGCGAACAATCGATTCTGCTTTTTTATTGTGGCCGCTTACTTTCTAGAAAGGACGTCGTTAAGGCTTGCCCTGGCGTGCTCTGTGCGTGTTTCGAGGTTATTCCCGATGTTACCTTCAGACTTCTTCCATGATATATAAATCTTTCAGCGCGAACGTTGGCGCGAAACGCGTCAGATGCCTCGCCGATAAACAACTCGGTATCGTACACTTGAAATCAGCACACAATACGGTGTCCCTTTTCTACGTGAACGACTGTCGGTTCGACGAGCGTGCACTGGAACGACAACGTTACTGTCCATTTCATCCTCGTCGGTTTCGGTGTTCATCGTTCCGTGAACGAGCCACGCATCGTTCGACTTGATCGATACGAGGTCGTAAGTGTAAGAAAAACGTCTACGAAACGTTCTCGACAAAGCCCCGTTTAACGAGATAGTAAAACGTAATCATCGACAAGCGTGTCGAATCGACGATCAAGTCGGTGGTGATCGTCGTCGTCGAACGTTAACAGTTGTCACAGCCTCGATTACCATCGGTGACGAAACGGGGAATCAGCTGATCGGGGCTCCCGAGGAAATTGCTCGCAATGTTCAACCGCACGGCGATTATCGCGCCCGGTACGCTCAATATCGCGGGCGATGCAACGAATCTCCCTCCCGAGGAATCCAGGAACGATCGTCGAAGATCGAAATATCGCGGTCGAACCAGCGATGAGACGTGTCGACATTGTACATACTGCATCGGCCTTGACATAACACAATAGCTAGAACATCCCCATTGGATTCCCTCAAATTACATCAGACACCGACACACGCGACAGGGACGTTCCCTCTTTCTTCTGCAAACATCGAACTCGTCGCTCGCGGAGGCGTGCGAAACTTTGATTGTCCTTGAGCCGATGGCCAGCATTTGACAGTGATGACATGAAAAAGTCACATGATCGGTGAGGAACGAGACGCACGAGGATCTCTCGTTGAGTAAAAATGGCGGATGGGAGAAAACCAGAGTTGAACAAGATCTGGATCAGTCTCGATAACGTGTCACTGTGTGGGCTCTGTCAGCTTGCGTCCTCCAGCTCACTGGTTTTTCACTGTCGAGGAGCCAACTCGCAGCTCACCACCCCGTACTGCGGTACATCGTAGCAGTTTTCTCTCGCGCTCACAACCACCCCTTTCTTACTCTCTCTCTCTCTCTCTCTCCTCTCCGATCACCAACACTCGGCCCCCCCTCCACTCTTTCTCTCCTACCTCCCTGTCCAACCGAGTGAGCGATCCCTTCTCTCTCGTTCACCCCGCTTCTGTCTCGCTTCGTCCACGCGGCTCGCTCGCCTCTTCCTGCTCGATGGCTTCCTCGCCATCTCGCTTCCGACAAAACGGCACACACGCACGTGGCGCCGCCGTTGTCAAGGCGACTGCGCTGCACGGGATGCTCCTAACGTACACCCTATCTATATCATCACCGTCATCTACTCGGAGCTGATCCTCCTTGTCGTCCGCTTGTCAATCAACTTGTCCTGATCACTTCGCGATGCCCGCGATAAACAATCTCGGCCGCGTTAAACCAGCCGGATCTACCCGTGGATCGATGTTCCTCGAGCAAGTTTGAGGAAGAGTTCATATCTCGTAAAGACGTTGTGTATAATTTATAGTACAAGATCCTGGGTAAACACGAACCTGATCAGGATTCCTCTGATCCTCGAGGTGGATCAACTTTGCTTCCTGTGGTTACTTTACCTTACGTCGAGGTTCTTTGAAAATTTCCTTCAGAATCTCTGTTAGCTTCCCAGGAAGGAAATCCTTCCTGTTTTCCCTTCGCTAAGGATCTTCTGAAAAATCGATCTGGAGCAAAAGATTTTCGTTCACTGACGCGACGTGTTGTCAACGTGGCGTTGGATCAAATTTCGCGGTTGTACGACGGCGAAATTATTTCAACGGAGCAAGGGATGTGAATGGATAGCTGGAGTACAGCATCGATTCGCGCCGGGAAAAGCTAAACTTGCGTGTCGGGCTTGCGCTCTGGATGGCGAACGTAGCGTGAAAAGCTCTTTCAATACGCCACGTGGTGCTCGCGTCTCGATGATACTAGTTCTCTCGCGCGTGTCTCAAAATAAAGTTGCAAAAGTATGTCGGCAAACTTGGTTTAATAACACGTGCGGATAGTTTACGCGACGCGAGGGAAATATAGGTTTCGAGATAAAATCACTGACATTACACCAGAAGTTTGGTATTACGCTGGAAGGTTAAGATGAATATCGCACTTTGGAACTTCTTGCACAGTGAACTAGAAAGTTGTGCACCTTTTTCATATTATACAAGCCTATATTTATATCGTATAAATTTGTATTTTATATTTATTTCATATCGTACAATTTTTCGTTAAATAAATTAATCAGATAAATATATTCGCTCTGGATGTAATGTAGGTTCAGCCCTTTCACAGTCAAACTACAAAACGAATTTCTTTTTTGTCTAACTGTCCACACAGTTTTCTTGGTGCTTTTCCAAAGGAGGGATAACACACAATGAAATTAAGAGAATTTCTCTCAATTTATCTAAATAAATTATAATTGCTCACTTGTGGTGAAGTAAGAGTAGCAACGCATAAACAGTGAACAACTCGTGACTGAAAAAAAAAGAAAAATCCGAAGATTGCCAAGATCGTTATCCTACGAAACGTAGATTGGCAACGTCAAGTAGCGCACTCTAGACGAGAGAAGAAGTGTTATAACGTTGGTTGGAAAATATAAAGGCTCGCAGGCTCAAAAGCTTCGTAAACTCTGTAAAATCAGTCGATAAGGTAGAAAGGTGGCGTCTCTCTTCACAGACACGTTCGATTCGACACGACGTGTACCTCGTTGACCTATAAACATCTTCTTCAAGGAACAACAGAAAAAGAATGAGTAATTCCAGGAAATAAGGAACAAGTTGCCTCGAAGTAAGAGAAAGAAAGGAGCGTGTTCCTCTACAGCAAGAAAATAAGTAAAGTAAGAAGTTTCACCGAGATGCTTCTTAAAGGAGATCAAACACACTTTCTACTTTATCAACGCGACAGCCAATGAATTCAAATAATAATTTCAAAAATTCTTTCGATGTCTTATTCTTACTCTTCGTAACAGTTGCATATAATTAAATTAATTGGCGTTTAATTTCGAAAACTTATTATAGAATTCATTATACGAAGACCACGAGGTCTGTCGTTGTACATCTTTTTTTTATCAGAAAATTCATTGCACGAAAAGTTAATCGTGCGTTATCTAAGCTGTCTCCTTCTTTTAATTTGAATATTCACAAATATGCGAGAAATAATAATTAAGAATGTTATAATCTTACTTCCTAGTTGATTTTATACACAATTGTTTGGATTTATCACTTATTTCTAGAAGATAATGTACGCTTTCATATAATGGATCGTTATACTTTTCAATGAAGTCATGATAAAAAGAATCAACAAGTAAAACCTTATTATACCTTTCTCATGATAATACGTTAAAATTCAAGAGTTTGCAACAATGGCACTCGAGTCGGATTTGTTTAATCAATTTATCGAACCTGTTTGCCCAAATGATCAGACTCCATTAATTCCACTTATTTTCGAGCACACTTGTGCAATAACAGGGTATTGCATCCTTCGTGCTAGATAGAATGCTTCACAGAATTGAGCATACGTAGAAATGAATAGATTTTGTACTTGCATAGATGAACAGAAAATGTAACACTGATACAGAATATCAGCAATTTAATGATTAAATATTATTAAATTCTTATAGCTTTGACTTTCATTTTAACAGAAGAAAAAAATAACGGGAATGGATACAAATATAAATACGTATAAAATACGTATAAAATATAAATATAAATATACGTATAAGTATAAATACGTGATAAAAATAATTATATTCATCTGCTGAACGTTAAAAATTGACAATATGGATTAATTGGTGGATTTTAAGAGATGAATTTTTAATTGGCGAACTTTAAGAGATGAATTTAAAAAGCATAAATTTAGATTTGGAAAGGTTTCAGTGTGCATTTGATAGTCTTTAATTAACTGATCAGGACTGAGAGAAATGATACGTGTGTCCTACATACGAGGATTTTTTTAATGGAGAGAAGAAGAGTAAAACAATTTTGCTAAGTAACCCTGCACTTGCACCGAAAGGACTTTAATAATTACAGTAACAAAAGCGAGAGGTTTCACTTTGGTCTGCTACGTTCATGATCTATTCTCTATGAAGCTAATTTTATAGAATGGCTTAAATGAAAATGGCAAATTGGATCGTCAACGATGTAGCAATTACGTTCCTACCTTAATTAACCCTGGCGCCTGACATAGTTCAAATTAAAGCAACGCGAGGAAGCTTGCAGTATCGATGCTACTTTTTAATTTTTAATTGCTGATTTCAATTACCCCGAATAGCGCGAGCCTCGATACTTTCGGTACGTTTCATTTTTATTTCTCTTTAACTTCGAACCATCCCTTCTGACATTTGCAAACTCCGTTGATACGTGGTTTGCTTTGCTAGCTGGAAACAAATTTTGCTTCATCAGCCGAGAATGAGCGTATTCTCGTAGGAAAAGTAACTGTAAAATACGAAGTTGACCAACTTAGATCGCGCCAGAATCCAAAGTAATAACACGTGCGCGATATGCAATCACGTAAATTGTTAATTTTTAAATCTTTGCTTCTTCGCAAACTTCCATTGCCGCTTCTTGCACAATGTGCGATTAATTTCGTTGAGCGACTGTTGGACGTAAGTTTCGTTTAGAATATTGGTTTTATGTTCTTTTGATATTAGAAATAATACCATAGTTATATTTTATACATTCATCTCGAATTGCCGTACAGTCAAGATCAATAAATGCTACGGCATATTGTCTTTCTTATTACGTGTTATGTTTACTTTTCAATGTTGCCGTTGATTTTCAATCGAATAATTTTCCTTACACGATATTCTTCTTTCCTTTTCTTTTTTTTCCTTTTTTTCGAAATATAAAAAAAATGGCATATTTCACATGTTTCCATATAAATCTTTCGTGTACGTATAATTTATTTAAATCACAAAAGTGTATAACTGTGCGAGCCAAAAATATCTCCTGACAGTGAAATAACAACATACAAATAAACGTATCCCACGTTTATTCTTCACTATAGAGAATAGCTATTAAAATCATAAACGAGACCTCATGATATAGCTGATAACTGTGTCCAAACATGTAACTTGTATATTTCGATGCCGAATGCTGAAACATGCCCCAAACGCACACACAGTCACACTTCATACTTCATTTGCATGCACTGGGGGATTGCAAAATGCAAACATCAGAGAGTACACGCATCAGCGACACGAACTGCGATTTTCTCTCTGCAAAAGGGAGGGACAACGATAATTTTAAATATCAATTTCCACAAAGGCAGGTGAGAATAATCTGTCGATCTTTCGACGCGTTTTTCGAACACGGTCGAACGACGTGTGGGCAAACACAGAGGGCGCCCTCAATTTCCTGCCAACCGGAGATGCGCGAAAAGCAATTGCCACTACGAAAGGTTGACCATTTAAGCGAGGAGATGCCTTGTTTCCAGCCATCTCCTTTAATCGCGAATATTTCCTTGACGAAGAGCGGAGAATCAAGACGAAAAGAGGAGAAATTAGAAAGCACGCTCGGTGAGATAAAGAACTCGTTCATTCGACGTGCGCGTGTAATTTTCGGAACACGCGTGAGACAAAGGGAATTGCAGCTTGGAGGACGAGCCTCAAATCATATCCGATTAAACGGTTAAACGAAACAACGCGTCCTGTTGTAAGGCGACCGCCGGTTGAAATTAGCAATTTCACTCGTTGTTCCGCCCCTAATTGAAAAGTTTCGCCCGACGACGAAATTTGAAGCAGATTTGCCCGGGTTTACAGAGCTGAGCTGCCACAGGGAGATGCTGTTCTTTTCCAACGTGCGGCGCATGAAATGAAATCTGCGATTTCAACAGCGACTGTAAATAAATTTATGAATAAACTCGTCGCCTGTTTTGTAATATAATATTATACTTATATCATGTTATATAATTACATTTTACAATGTTAGCGTTTTATAATATAACAGTTATCAATTCGTAGGTTTTCAAAATCTATCACATAAATTTGAAATGGAACGAACAGTGAAGAGATTGAACTATTTTCTTTGTAACAACTTGTTAAATATAGCAGAGAAATCTGCGAATAAAAATGCCAGGTAACAGTGGAAACATACTTGTTGTCGTTTCGAGTTTTTTCATGGGATCATTAAATTTTTTGCGCGTTGATTCGATGTTGGTAGTGGAAACTCGCGAGATTAAAAAATCTACGCTTATTTTGAGAAATCGGACAGTTTCAAAATACTTTAGAAATCGACGAATTTTTCTCTGCAACTTTTTCGCCTCGCGAAGTACCTCACAAAGTACCTCATATGTGTGTTACTTATTACTAAAATGATCGCACCGATTATTTTACACTAGCATCGGTTCGGGAATGTAATTCCATTTGCAGATGAATATTTAAAGAGCACTTTGCCGTCGTTAATGTTGCCTTGTATCGAGGAGAGAGAGAAAAGGATCATATGCGGATATTTAACACACCTGAAAATTATAGTTTTGTGGGCTGTGTCAACGAGACAAATCCTCCAAGGCACACAGTCGTTATTATTCCTTATTTCGGTCGAGCTTGCTTAAAGCTGATATGCTCGCCCACTCGAAACTGATACTTGCTACATGATACTTCTTACAACCACACTAAGTTATTACAACTGAAACTATTTCACTTATACGTTTCGACATTTAGAGGAAACTTAAATGTACGAAATCAGATGGAAAGTCCATGGTACGTAAAAATAGGAAAGAAATATTCAAAGTGAAATTGTCGTTAACAATATTTAGAGGGTGAAGTAAATTTTAATTTACACTGTACGTTGCATTCAGTCAAGATGTGTTCAAACAAGTGCAAATTTGCACAAACATCCGCATCGTATTTGTTAAAATATCGTAGATGTGTTTGCCACAATTTGAATCTATCGTTCTGCTTTAAGTATTATTTGGGACACACGTGTACAAGTGTACGCTTTGTGACAATGCTCTAATGAATTAAAGAAAATCGCTGTGGCGATACGTGATGTGTAACAATTGTTCTAGCATGAATTTCCTGCAATCGCTGCAATGATGTCGTTCGACATTACCACCAAGAACATTTGACACAATTAACGTCGAGGAAGCATTTGAACGCAGTAAGAAATGAAAACCACAAAACAGAGATCCAACTATCACTTCAATATCTGCATGAAGGTTTCAAACACGTGTACACTGGTAGCCAAAATTTGAGATCAATACGTATACCTGAGACTGAAGAATTTCAGAAAAATTAGGTTGAGAATTAAGGTTAAGAAGGATCACCTTTCGTTGAAACTTTCTCATTAAAAATCTACTCTTAAATGAAGGAAAAAAGTTACTATCTCAGATCGTTCGAACGGAAACCACGATTTTCATTGAAGTTTGCGAATTCAAGGTTTTCGACTGGAATTTTGTTTCAGATTGATTAGAAACGACTGACCAAAATTGTTATATATCGATTAGGAAAACCAGTATGTCGGGAAATTCTTTCGTTAAAAATCTGTCGAAACAACTGCCACCTCCCTCCCCAAGGAAACTGACAAATAGCAAACGCAAAGCCCCTTTCTGACTTCCCGGCAAGAATTAAATTTTATGACCTTTATGGAACTCCCCGTTGAGTCCTCCACGTCGAAGCACACAGACGGGCATACGAAACCTGTATCGAGACGAAAGATAGACGAAAATGTGCGACGTGGCTGACCAAATGAGAGAAAGGGCAGCGGAATATAACAAAAATAGAAAGACCGGTCGATATTAATTGTGTCAAGTGTGGTTCTTAGCCGCGGCGTCAGCCTCGGCGCTAAGTAAGACAATGCTTCCTTCACTCGATCCTCGAATCGGTTTCAATTCGATGCACCGATATAGACGCGCGGATAGACCGCCAGTGTATTTGTCACTGTAGGTACGTGTTTCGTCGCGAGTCTGCTGGCTACCTCGCCTCGTGGAACGAGGATTCTCGTCGTCGGCGCTGATCTCGCATACATTTGCATCGATGAATCTAAAATCGCGTTAACTGCCGGCTTGATGGACACGAGACCACGAAGAAGACGAAAATGCACTGTCACGAAAATGACGAGCCTCGAATGATTCAATTTGCGTATAGCGCGGCACTTTTTTTCGCTGAAGTTTGTGGAACATAGTTTGATGTGTATTTGCATCGATGAATCCAAAATTAAATCTGTGGAAAGAAACATAGTACCATGGATCGTACAGTTTCACGAGATTCGGAAATATCGAAGTTTACCTTTCGAATTTTGGAAAAGCATCTTTGTGCCTTTGAGAAATTTGTGTGATGAATTTCTGTGATATTCCGATACATGCCTTTTTCCTACAGAAAAGAAGATAAAACATTCTGTGGGATATTGTGCAGATAATTTTCCGATTAAATTTTATCGACTTGCCAACTAAGAAATGAATTTGAAGGACGAAGAAATTAGTACGCAAAATATCAAAGAACAAATTTTTGTGTACAGCTGCAGTGATGCAGTAGAGCCGGGATCGTGTCAACCGTGGTTGCGTGCTCTACTTGCGTGCGAAAAGATAGAAATGTCACGAAGACACTGAACCTTCCTTCTAGAGTTATCAACGCGACTGTATCGCGACATAAACCTTAAATACATTTTGGCGTGCCTTTGGCTCTAACGATGTAAAAATTCGATAAAACGGCCACGTGAACAAGGTGTATGGCGGATGAAGTGAGACGAGGGTTGACTACATTGCGAGTAAAAATTTTATTAGGACAGAAGAAACAACAAATATTATTGCGTATCACGTATGAGAATGAACATAATAAAGAAGAAAAAAAAAGAAATTTTCAAAAAAACTTTCGTATGAAATCGTAAAGGGTACGACAACTCACAGTCATCATTGAATTCGACCAATACCTCTTCTTTTTTTTTTTTTTGATTTCATACACGCTTCTGACCGACTTTCTTGCAAAAGGCGAGAAGGTATTGGAGTGTAAAAAACTAGGCTCTCTGCTCAAAGAAACGATTCAACGACGAACGCCGACGTCTCTGCTCCAACAAAATTGTTTGCGCTTTTTTTCTTAAGAAATTGACGAACCTCAAACTCGCAATGCGATTTATAATGCGTGATGTTGATTTTAGTAGGTATTATCGTGTTTAATTAAATGATGTATTTAAATAATTTAATTTGATTCGATTTAAGTAAAATTTAACAATTTCATTAAAATCGATATGTACTTTGAATCGTAAGAATTTAAAATTATCTCTGAGCAGTTCTCTTTTATCTCGCGACTGTGCAATCC
>KQ435817.1:65998-84267 GCA_001276565.1 Melipona quadrifasciata
GAAAGTAAAATCGCCATTTTGTTTCGTTTCAAGTTCTTTTTTTTCTTTACTTACTTTCGTCCGGTTGACATCGATCAATACTTTTTTCTACGCACCATCCTTAAAAACACTCACTCCACGCCTGTACGACACGCACAACAAGAAGAATCTCATCGATCTCCAATATATTTTCAATTTCCCGTTACCAGCGACGACGAAACACGCGGATTATAAACGTATAAAAAAACGACGAGGAAATAAACGTTTCGTGCACGAGGGAAAATGTGAATGTGTAAATTTATCGGGAAGTTTGTGATAATGAAATAAGCGTATTTTCAACTTGTTTTCTTTTTCTTTTTTTTCTTGTAGAAATGATCAGGGTGCTTCTACCAAATAATTATATAATAGTGAAAAAAGATTACCACTATATATTAAAACGTATGTACAACGATATTAATTTATTTAAATTAAAAATTCGATAGGATCCTGATCATTTCTAAATCTCGGTTAGGGTTCTTGAAACTAGTAACATTGAAACATCCTCGTTAGACACTAGTTGTAGTGTCCGTGATAAAAACTAGTCCCATAACAATTGCAAATAGCTTTACAATTATGTAAAAGTTCCTTATATATTCTGACTGATCCGTTAAATTGAACGACATTTTAATAGAAACGCTGTTGCTGCACATAATTTCCATATTGTTGTTGCGGTTGTTGCTGTGAATAACTAGAAGAATGACCGGCGGGTGGTCCAACGTAAGCCGATGCATCGTAATTTTGTTGTGTTGGATATTGATTCGACGTCATGGACGGTCCACTGTATTGACCCTGATTACCTAGACCACCGTAGCCTTGATAATTATAACTATTGTCCATGTAACCCTGATTACCACTATAAACTTGTTGAGGATAATTTTGGAACTGTTGATTGGACATGTTCGGATAACTCAAAGGAGGTCCTTGTGGACGGGAGCAAGATTGTTGATTATTTTGAACGTACTCTTGGTTATAAAAACTTGGCGCCGAAGCCGTTGATGCATTAGACATCGGATCAACTGCTTTCGCCGCGTTTTGTTCGCAATTATCGTTCCCAAGTGACAGGTGCGATTTTAATACGTACTTGTTTGGAAGCTCGCCCATTATATTAGCTATTAGTCGTTTGGTCTCGTTTAAAATCGCATTTGGATCGTTAGTTTTCGTCAAATCCTTCGATCTCACGGGAGAACGCGATCTCGAACGTGAATGTGAGCGCGTCCACGATCGCGGTGAATTCGACAACGATTTTGAAAACGCCCGCGACTTTTTCTTCGCCTTTTCATTCTCACTGACGTTTTTATCCGCTGCCTTATATATATCTTCAAATGTATAATCGTCATCGTCGTCCGAAAGATCTAATTTGGTTTTCTGTTTGTCATCACTGTCGTTCTTGGTCGGCTGTTCTTCCTCGTCATCATTCGCAAACATATCTATCTTCGGTTTCCATTTGTCTTCTTCCTCCACAAGATTCTGATTTATCTTACGCCCCGAGAACGGAGAAATGCTTCTGCTCGATTTAGAAGTTATCTCCACTTTCTCTGGCGTCGGTGACTTTATCTTTGGCGCTGCTGATGCTATGGACGTCGTGCCCAGATTAACGAACGTTCTTAACTTTTCCACTCGGACCGGGTCGGTCACCTCTAACTTCTTTAAGAAATTAATAAGCCCGTGTTGCTCCTGAGTGGTCAAGTCCTTGAAGTTCTGTAGAAGTGATTTTAAGTCTGCATCCGACAAACTCTCCATTCTGGAAGTTTGACGTTCAATCGTATCCACTGCCGTCGAAGCAGCGGGTGCAGGTGTCGCAGGCTGAGAAAGAGCATTATTTCCACTTGACAACCCCTTGACAAAGTCTGCGGTCGTCACTGGCTTATCAGAATTTTTAGATGCCTCGGCCATTCCTACGACAGCGTTAATGAGAGTTTCCAGTTCCTCCTGCGACACGTTAGATCTACCTTGCGCCACCAAAGCAGCTGCTATCTGCTGAGCTATAGCTACTTTGTCTACAGTCCCGACACCAGGCACGCTAACGGGTTCGGACTTAATCGCCGGTGCAATGATCTCGATCGGCCGCGGATAAATAGTCCTAGGTATATAGCTTGTTGACCTGGCAGCTTCCAACTCTCGCTTCTTCTTCTTCTCCTCCTCCATTTTCTTTTTATTTTCCGTCGCTTTGTGCAGCAACTGAGCGATGTTTTGTATTGCACTCTTTGTCGGCATTATGGCCATTTTTTCTATCATTCCCGCAAACAACTGACCTTTCAATTTTTCTTTAACCGTTTCGAACAGCACGCTCACCTCTTCGTCGTATAACAACTCTTCGGCAGAGTTAGGTTTCGCTTTTTCCGCTGCTAGCGCTTTTGAAAGGAGCGATACTATTTTTGGCCCGAGAGAACCTAACTGAGCTTCTAGCGCTGTAAGTAGTCGCAATAAACCAACGACTTCTAAATCCTCGGTCAGTACTTCATCCGGTATGGGGCTCGGAGATTTGTCTTTCACGGGGTACGGTGTCGCGTAATGTATCGGTCTGGTACGAGGTGGAATACCTCGAGTAGGGTAGTAACTGCTTCTATACATGCTTCCCCTTCCACGCATGTATGAAGAATACGCGTAATCACGTTCCCTCATGTCATGACGATCGTAATAATCCGTCTTTATCGTTTTCGTGCCTACGTATTCCACCTCGTCGTCGCTTTCCACGCGATGGCGACTCCTTTTAGGCGATCTGTCGCGCCTGTTTGACGGAATCCATTTCTCCGGTGGCTTATCTTCCGGTAATTCCAATCGTTTTCTGATCTCCTCCTTTCGCTGTTGCAGCTGTTCGTTGTGAATTTCGCGCATCCGTTTGTTCCAAAACTCAATCCACTCGGGTTTAAAGTCATGTTTACTTGGATCTTTACCCTCGGCTTGCAACTCTTTATATCGCCTGTTCCAAAACTTTTTCCATTCGTCTGGATAAGACGGATGCTTTTCCGGGTTCTTCTCATGAAACTTTAACGCGCGATCAAGTGTTTCCTCGGCACGTCTGATTTGCTCTCGATATTTGTCCCACTTATCTCGCTCCCTAAGTGGCTCTGGGGAACGCGAACGCGAACGCGTACGAGAACGCGTACGATCTCTCGAATAACGCGATTTACTACGATACTTTCCACTTTTATCTACTGAACTGGCCTTACGGTTACGAACAGGTGATCGCGATCTGGAACGCGACGGCGATGGGCTACTTGATATACTCGAAAGTGACGAGAGAGATTTCGTCTCGTCGGAGGGACGTTTGGGGGATTTTTTCACGTTCTCTTCGTCTTTATCTAAGGGTTTACGTATACTTAATTTATCCCTCGTGAGAATACGGATCTTGAAACCCCTAAAAAAGAAAAGAAGAAAAGAAGACAAAACGTCAATCCAATGCTTGATTTCGTTATTTGCTTTATTAATGAAGGTAGAAAATTAAACGAAGGAAATGTTGAAAATTAAACGATGCTAAAAATATTAAATGAATCCTGCTAAATCAAAATGTTATATATATATATGTATATATAATTATAGTCAAAGATAAGCATTAACTTACGATTTTGTAGTATCTGATTTCGACTCTGTTTTTTTTGGAGATAATTTTTCAATTTTCTTATCTTCACTTTTATGTTTACTGTCTTGTTTCTCATCAGCAGGTTGAGAATCTTAATACAAGATCATTGAACAATTGAATACTTACAAAAACACAAAGCACTATACATTGAAAATATAAATTACTGTATACTCACCTTTTTTTGAATTACTATTACCAGTCATTTCAGCCATCTTCTCTTCGAAGTTTGTTACCCATCGCACATCGTAAACATCCATAAACGTTAACTCTGGCGTTTCCCTGCACGTAGGAAACAGCCGTTGATTTTAAGGGAAAGCAAATTAAGTTACGAAGATCATAAACGCGCACCTCGTCGAATCGCGTCCATAAACATTTGTAAAGTAACGCGAGCCGAATTGCTCAATTCGTGTAACGCTCGACTATACAGTAAGCCGAAAGCGTGAAAATAAAAATATCATGACTTACCTAAAATGGTAATCCTGATAGACCCTCTTGATGTATTGCATTTTATTTTTTTCGAATTGATTCTTGTCGACCAACTGCGGCTGCAATCTTCCAAATCGTTCTTCGATCTTCTTAGCCACTAACACAGATATTTCATTAGCTCCACGCTTATAATTAGGAGTACGCGGTAATTCCGTAATTGCTCGCGATATTGTTGGGAAATGTCTATTTAGATAAGTTATTCTGTGATTATAACTGGTAATATGAGCCATAACAGTGCGAGGATCACCTCGTTTATCACACAAAACACATGTATAACTGGGTTCGCAAGAGTCATTATCGACCAATTCAAGCAGATATTCGAGACCAACAAGCGGAGAACTTCTATGTCGATCCAGACTCATCTGAATCGTAGTTGTTCTGGTTATTTGATCTTCCATGCCTGGTGGTACTGGTTCTCCAGGTGCCAGACCATCACCAATGGCAGTTGATTGTACAGGTGGAGCCGTTTTCACAATGTCTGACCGTTTCGACCATAATAAAACTGGGTATGGCCATTCGTTTAATTTCATTTTGTGACGATTACACATATTATGATTTAGTAATTTATGTGCTCCAAATAGAGCAATATTACAGATATGACACCATATATCACCATCTTCTGTTTCAGAATATACAGGTCTGAGAGTGCCATCTTCAGCAGTGACGCTGCTCCTCATTAAACGTTTTCGATCATACTCTTCCTGTGAAATACAAATACCTTGTAAAATGGACAGATAACTGTCATTTCAAGAATATATCGCAGAATATAGAAACATAGTGTTAATTCGGATGTGAAAATAATAAAAGATTTTGTAATACAACATTTTTTGTGAATTTTTCTTTGAATAATGTATAATGTTTGTATTTAACTTCGACAAATGTATGTTGCAATATATTTGGGTTCCTGACAAATCACAATACATTCTACCAATAGTTGTGCATTACCTTCTCTTTATCTGCTTCCGATAAATGAGAGGGATTTCGTCCTTCTATATCAAGATCATCAAAGTTTTGCATGGTTGAGCCACGTGAAAAATTGTGAACAATTTCCACTATGTTTTCTGAAAATATAAAAGTGCTATGATGTTTAAGAATTATCACAATCACAGCAACAACAGGGCCGACATGAAATAATAAAAATTAGTAAAAGTGATATAATTTAGTACATTAAGTAAATGTCATAGAAAAATAAATTTTTGATTAATTATGAATAATAAATTAGAAATAAATACACAGTTAATCTAAAAAAATTAAAAACTGTAAAAGTAATATAACTAGTATCTGTATAAATGAGTACAGAATAATATTATTTTATAAGCCAACCCTGCAACAGCAATTTCATTTTAATCACTTATAATATACTTTTTCAAAGTTGATTATAATAAAGCTACAAATTTGAAAGAACTATACTTACCCATTTACTGTCGTACATACTATGATACTTAAACAATTGATATACACATACAACATTATTTAAATGTGAAGTTTCCAACAATAGAGTGCTTGACCTTATGTTAAATTAGAGGTTTATCGCAACATTGCATTTGACAGCAAATAGCTTAATGCGAACTGTTTATATGTGCTGTAAAATGTTGCTGAACAGATAGTTTCAGCAACACAATATACAACACAATTTCTTAAACGTGTCTTAAATGAATTTTTATAACACACTTGATAATGTAAATCAATTTTTATATAGGTACTTACACAACTCTAAAGAGTAATTGGGCTCCTAAAGGATGATGTTAAAGAGAATATGTTCTTTAATATAAATACTAGTTTATATCATTATTTTACTACAACTACTATTTATAATTTTGCTGGAGTGAGAGAATCAATCTCCAGCTACTTACCGATAAAGAGGAAACCTCATATTTCCAATAATGTCCCCAAGATGCACAAGTACCACAAAAACATTAAACAAAGTGCACCATATAAAGACACTAATATTAGGCAAAGTTAATGTTCAAAATAACTTTGCGATTCCGGCAATAAAAAGAGAAAAAACATAGCCATTCAAGTTGAAATAAAATCATGTTACATGATGGAATTAACACAGCCAATACGAGTAACGCTGTGAGTTTCATTCTTTAGGAGAATAAACGAGACTTATTATTTAAACAACGTGTGTCTTTTTATTAAGCGGTGCTTGCTTAAATAAACTATGCTGCTAATAACATAATAAGAGTAACAAAATCACGATGAAAATTACGGAACAACCTGTAATATACGTAACCAAAGGGTTATTCAACCGATTATAATCTACGAAAATATAACACAATCGGTTTTCTTTTCTTTCACTCGTGTCGCTCATATTTGGCAACCAAAAGAATCACGGCCAAATGGCGAACTCTCGATTTTCGATTAATCCTCCCGTTTAAACTGTTACCTTCTCGTTTTTACATTTTTTCGGCAACTTTACGCATAAATCTTAACCTCTCATAACACCAAGATAAAAGAAATAAGTTCGACTTACCAAATTGCCAATGCACGACGATCACATTTAGTAATTCCGTCCGTGTGGATTTTTGGTTCTTTAATTTTGTTTTCGACAAAACCTTTCGGAGGCCATATCGAAAAAGAAATATTCAACCATCGAATAAGAACAGAGTAGACGTGGCATTGTATTGGATTTCACGTCTCACATTCTGAAAGACCGATCTTCAAAAAATTGAAGTGTCACTTGCGCCATCTGCAACTGCGCCATAGGCAAACATTTAATAATTGCATTCAATTTCATTAATAAAAACAGCGTCGTTCTTATTAATTAACTGCAACAGTGAATAGTATTTACACTACAGAAATTTCGTTACATATAAGATAGAAATTAATTTGAGGAGTAAAATCGCGTTCAAGTACGAAGAGACTCGTACTACTAAAAATTAAGTAAGGTATTATTCATTAAATTAATGGAATGTAAAACAAAGATAAAACTTGACTAGACCAAAGTTTAGAAAGTAAAATTATAGATATTTTGTTAAATCAATCGTATTTCGTGGATTAGAAAGAAGAGCTTTTTAGTTTCTATTTCAAACTGGACAATGTATGAAATGCGCGCGCAAAATGACTCGATTGCAGCGCCATTAGTGGAATACGAATATCGTGATATTGAACTGTAATCGATATAATTTCTTATAGTCGATGTATAATGTTGGAATATAATTTGTAATGCAAAAATATTAGTTTTTGGCGGAAGACACAGCAAGAAATATTGTCCAGAAGTTGTCAGGTAAACACAATATTTAAAAGAATTGTTACAAAAAAATTGTTACGTAAACAAATGATTAAAAATGATTAAAAGTGGACACATACAATATATTCATAAATGATTTGGGCATCAGGCGTTTGTAAACTATAGTAGTTTGTATTTTATTAAAGATTTTTTTTACACCCCCCTTTCCCTAGAAAACACTTGTTAGTACAGTCTTCGAGAACCAAAAATGTACGTTTTCTATTTAATTCTATTTCCTGTATTTTACATTAATATTTATTAATCAAAGAATAAACATATGTTTTGTTAAATTCATTTTAAGAATATTGGTGTTATGATAACTGCTCTATTGTAGTTGTTCTTATTTCAGTTATTGTCTTTGTTCCTAGTTATTCCCTACAAAATGCCATGATTCTTTCTACTGAGGAGTATAGAAAAATGTTAACTCGCCAGAGATGAGGTATTCGATCTACGATTGGGGGGATTTTAGGATCACCTTACCATTTTCGTGTCACATCCTATCGTACCGATTCAGGCAAGTTTTGCACTGCAGCACTACTAGTGATGAAAATTAAAATTGAAAAATATGGATAGTATTGCCACATTTCATTTCCTACGCGATTCTCGAACCCAATCGATATTTCTCACGATCGATTTTTAAACGGCAAGAATGAGGGAAGTATACCTCGTCTGTAAAGAAAAAGTATCATCCAGAAAAATCATTCAGGTAAAAATTTAAATCAATATTATTCGTTTTTAAAATAAAACGTGCATTTTTGGTTTCGACTGAAGGTAAGATTTAACCAAATAACCGTTACATGTAATTTTCAACAATGAAAGAAATAATAGCATATAAACATTTAAATAGAATATACTGTACAAAAATTATTTATAATTTTATATTAAAATTTAATTTCAATTCTAACCAGTATAAATATTGTAACCTTGTAATTGACTAACTCATATACGTATTTTTTTATATGCTTTTACACACATATTTCTATTGTAACATTTTATATTTGTTGATTTTTTAATTTCATGCTGTATAATTTTTAACAATTTTAATATAAATTCAACAATAGTTCATTAAGAATGTAAGTATAATAGTTAAAATAAGTTTTACTGCATATATTTCTCATTTCTCGAATAAAGAATGTTTATGTTCTCCATCCCCTCTACTATTTCCTCAATTACTAGACAAGATTTATCGCGATGTGTCATTCGGCTATCGAATTTTGGGACAATAACACGTTTTACGTCGCATTAAGTTTGTAACTTTTTCTTACCCATCGATGGCGTCGCTTTTTCGACACTCTTTTACTTCCATTTATACCTCGTTAATAGTATCATTTAATTAATACACGTGTGTTTGACGATTCATTGAGCAAACTAACAAAATCCAAAATCTAGAATTTTGAAACTTCTCGTGCAGATCACGAATTCCACTCTTACGATTACCGGGTACTTTGTCTCGTATGCTTTTTTAATAGAATTTAAAGTCGATCATCGTTTCATTATTTGCCTTCATTATACATATTTGTTTTAACTTTTGGTTTCTTTTTGTGCAGGTTATTCCTTGATTGCGAAGATAGCATACAGTGCATAGACGACACGATCATTATTATTAATGAACAATCTGATGAAGTTTCACGGAAAGTTGGTAATATTTTATTCATCTTAGGTAACATTTGCTACGTACTTTATTTATATTTGAGATACAATTTACAATACGTAATTTCGTAATCATATAGGATACAAGGATAAAAATATAAAAGATGAAATCAATTAATATTTTATTTCAAATATAAAGATTGTAGTAGCTCAATGCTACATACTTTCAAATGGATATATATTCTTGTATTAGATTATTAAATTCAAAGCTTTCGTACCTTACTATACTTTGCTACAATATACTTACTTTTTCTGAATGTTGACACGCAATTGAATGATTCAAAGCAAGACTTCACACAAGTGTATAATTAAATACATTGATGTGAAATTTTGATTTATGCAAATATGTTTGAATATTTATAACACATGACGGGATATACCACTAATGTACATATCTCATATTTTAATAATAAACATTTCGAATACAATTTCTGCAAATATTTCTGCAAATATTAAGAAATACTATAATTTCTCCAACTAATGCATACTCAAGTTTATAATCATTTTTTAGAAAAATAGCAGTATTTTCTAAATGAACGTACTCTTTGCCCTTCTCCTACTAATCAGCTTTATTTTCAGAAAATTTTTATGACCGCGCGCAATGCGGTCGGTAAAGCCAGTGTTTATTGCATAATATTTTAGTACTTGTCTGAGCGAAATGGCTCTTATTAAATAAAATTATTAATTCATTTAAATTTAGTTCGCGAAATTAGAGTCAGTGAGTTGGTCGATTGTTATTTAAACGCGCGCGTTGATAGTCTTTTATTTTTTTTTTTTTTCATATCTTGTTCAATACTTGTTTTCGGTATTAGAAGTATTAGTGCTCAAGAGGATAAGGCCTCTCCAGGAGATCAAGATCGTAAGTAGTTTATATATTGTACTTCAGTTTATTCAATTTTTCAAATTTAACAACAAGTATATATAATGTTTCATTACAGACGTTTCACATCAGCATTAATTTTTTGGGGGAAAATCCAATGGTGGCTTTAAAACTAAGAATGTAAGAATCTTTCATTATTTCCAACTTAAGATTTTGCTTTGCTTTTAAGTATAAATTCTGATGTTTAATGTTTTGTTGCAGATCTTCTACAGTAATCCTCCAAAAATCTTATGATGCTCCAAAAGCTAAGAATGTAAGTACTTTAACATATTGTACCTGAAATAATTCTCTTTTCTATAGTTTTCTTTCTATTAAAGTCGAATGTAAAATTCTATAAAATAAAAATACTTCAAATTATTAGTTCCAATTTTTATCATTATTAAAATTTAAATTTTCACAAATAACACTGTGTCTTTAGAAATAATGTTTCATGTTTTTTAAGTAAAATTTTTCCCATTATGGGATTCTCAGTGGTATCTACTTGATGAGGATCCTCACGATAATTTTTCCTGATGCAGTGCAGCATTGATGATAACATTCTTCACATCTATCGCGTGAGTTGCATGCATTTCTGTTCCTCCGGTCACTCAATCATGTCGTAGGACAAAAGATCCGAATCGGCACGGGTGACTGGTTGTATACGTAAAATTTTTGATGAGCATAGTGGGTATTTCTTATACCCGTGAGTAGTAACATTTTTTTAAGTTTTTTATTTATTAAATTAGGATAGGGTTTCTTGCACATCGCGACTTTAACAGTTAATTTGGATGCGTACATTTATAGTGCTATATAATGCGTATATATTGCTTATAAAATCAAAATATATTTATTACAAATGTTTACAAAAGTAAAATATCCGTATTAATATCCATATTAATATCCATATGAATAGATAAATTATAAACATTTATAAATCATTGTTATTAAAATGATTTCATTTGAGCATTTCGCAGTAGAGAACTCGGATAATATATTTTGTTATAATAATTACTGATTAATAATTATAATAATAATTTCCAGCTTCACTTTCCCTTTTATAATAGCATTGAATGATTGAATTTTATAACTATGAATTTCCGTGGATTTTGAAATATAATAGATGAGAATTTTTTCCGCAGAAAAATGTATAAAACTTTATGTGCAAGAAAATACTTCGCGACAGGCAGATTTTTTAATCAAAGCAACAAGTTTGAACATTGTTTTCGCATTTTCAAAAATGTGCTTTGATGAAGAAATCGCCTGAGATTATTTCTATTAATATTTAATTTGGAGTCACTTGTTTGATTTTGATTATTCGAGTTAATTGTTAGATTTCATAGTATCTTTTTTAATAAAGTCAATTCTTGTTCATTGTCTTTATTCTCTTGCAATTTCAATAATTTCTGAAGAAGTAGAATCATTAGAGTTTGAAATAAAATTATATAATAGTCCGTTTAGATACAAACTGTATAAATTAACCATTTTTTCAGTTCAGGATTTTCAGGTTTAACCTCTTCTGTGCTCATTGTCAAGATCTCACTTACGTGCCCAGGTGCTACTTGAGTGGGTAAAAAACGTTGGGTATGTTGACCGTAGTTTGTAATTTCATAAAAAATTTCTGAGCGACTGACAATGTGTTAGCGTATCGTGTACGACGTATTTTCCGCATATGTGTGTGCTTAGGATGTGGAACTGCGTCGTTTCTATTGTATTCCATTCGTTATAAGTTGAAATATTTAAAATATTTATGCACTAATTTTAAGTATGAATTTATTATTATAGCAATACATAGTAAATGCAGTATAATTGTATTATTAATTATACTTTCAATTATAATAATGATTCCAAGTCAACTTGCACATGTAACTTCTACAGAAATTATATACATGTTTATTCAGTTATTAACATGTTACGTGTAACTGTAAATATAAACGTGTTTTAATCACATTTTACGCAATGATAGCTAGCCAATGTCAGTCGATTTCAGGAAAATGGTACGTAAATTAGAGTGTGAATGTTGCGTGTGTGACATTTGGGTGTCGGAGGCGTCCCGGGACGTCCTTCTAGTTTAGATCGCGCCCGAGTGTGTGTGTGTGAGAACCGTGGAGCGAATGTGTTAGTGGCCTGTTTTGCCATTTTTTAAATATAGGGCGATTCGTTAGGATAGGTAGCTTACTTTCTGTATGACTGTGTTTAATTATAAGTATGTAGGGCCGGACAGGTTAGTACAGACTCTGGTCGCGTGTCCTCTTTTCGCGTGTCCAATCTGTTTCTGGGAATCTAATTTGAAAAATCGACAGTGAAATTGGTACAAATGGAGCATGTAGCTTGTTTCTGGTTTTACTCTTCGATTTTTCGAATTTAGTATCGCGGTCGCGGTCGCGGATAGGTCGCGAGTAGGTCCCGAAACGAACGTTTATGTAGGTATTGCTCGAGCACGCACGTGCGAACGGACAACGATCATTATAATCGATGGTCGTCCGTGTGCAATTAAAACAGCTTCCGCGATTTATCTTTTTATTTCATCTTTATAAGTTATTTTTTGGTTTGCGATTAGAAAGACTCGAGCTAAATGTAAGTTTCAGCGGGCATTGCGCTCGAAGAAAGAAAAGGCTAGAAGCCGAAGAGGCCCGGCAAATTGCCACAAAGAAAATCGTAACAAATGGCTTCTTATCCTCTGGATCATTTAAATGATTCAGAGCATAGAAAGCCATTTTCGTTACTACTTTGTCACTATGCTCTAGTATTTGTAGTTGTATTTTTTTTCCCTTCATCATCGTTCGTCATCGTTTTGGGTAAATCGCGGTTTTTCTTATTAGCGTTGCGAGAAATCGATTACGGGTTGAATTAGAGTTGCGAAAAAATGATAATCGTGTTTGTTTTAGAATTATGAATTATGATTTCGCGATTGTGAATTTTTAAAGTTGTGTTTTAGAGTTATACATAATAAAATTTATCTTGCTTCCTATTGTTTTGAGTTAAATTATAGTTATTGCTTTTAATTAATGTTAGAGTGTTAGAGTACTTGAAGTAGCTTTTCGTTTGTACAGTTTTGTATTGTTAATAATAATTTTCATTGAATTTAGCTTTAGAGTTAGTGTCGCGACATTATTTCATCGCGATTTCCAATTTTACTTTTACTCTTGCGATAACGAATAATCGCGTTTCTTGAAATAGCGTTGCGTTTACAAAATGCCCAAATTTTTCCACTGGATTCGTGGAAGGCTGTTCCTGCTACAAAAGTTATATAGAAGTAGTCGTTCATCAGTAATCTCCAGCATTGTTGCACTGGACGCGTTGCAGTTAGTGTTGCGCATTTTTAAACACGAGTGCATAGATTAATAGCGTTTCGTACTTATTTTTGGGAGTTTTAAACATGACGAAGCACTCTTGAATTTTGAAAATTTCCTATTTTACAATTACTGAATTAGTGTTGCGAAACAAGATACTCGGGTTTGTTTCTCGGTTTCGTAATATAGATAATTGTACAGTAATCCTTCTATTACTTTTTTTTTCTCCAAATACCGGGACTGGTGTGGAATTTTTGTGTTAAGTTTTTTTAAACTATTAATCTAATAAATAAGTTTGTTACAGATTTATCAACTGCATGTGTGAAAGATGAAATAACATGGACTGTGGAATTTAGAGGGAATGATGCCTGGGTCCTGTCTAATGGTAAACATATCTTGTTAAATTTATTTCACAAATGTTTTTGACATTAACGAAAGAAGATTGCACGTAGAATGCACTAAATATAGAAAATTCTATGAAATATCGAAAACAGAATGTTCGTTACAAAAAATTAATGATTGAAGTAATACGAGTTGATTGGCTGCGATTTATATTTCTTGTGATGCCCTTTTCGATTGAAAATCGCTGTTAAATTATCTTAAATATGAATATTTTTAAATGCATAAATAACAAATCTTACGTTTATTTCTAATTTGAATTTCTCATTGATAAAAGAACGTAAGGTTTTATTTGTAGTATATATAATGGTGATGTTTAAACATTACACTTTTCAGTAATATCGTAACACTAGATTTGTGCATTAAGCAAATATGTAATGTAATATATTCGTTATTCAATTTTTCATGAGAATTTTAGAAGAGATGTTGAAAATCGTTTTCTTGAAAAAAGTCTTCATTATTTACCGAGCTACCATGCCTGCGATAAAGTTTTCCAATATTTTAGCTGAGATATATCGGCGGATCAAAAATATTGGAAAGCTATTTGGCGTGTTTGCCTTTGTAAACGGATGCCGAGAAACTATGTCACAACTTTGTGAAATTTGAATCTTTTATACTCTCTTAGCTTTTAATTTCAAAGCTGGAATTGCTTTTAATCTGAAACACTCAAATATTCTTTGTCATTATTTTCTACCATGTCGAAGGTCTTAACACGTAAATTTTAAGAATTTTAAAGAATTATTAGGATTTATATTTATTATATTAAAAATTATATTTCAATTTGTTTGTATTAAGAACACTTTACAGACTTCTCAAAATCGAACTTCAATTTAATGAAAATTGAAGAAGATTGAAAAACTTTGGGGAAGCATCCTAATTAGGATGTCTAGAAATAAATTGCAAAATAGATTGGAAGTACGTGTAATTTCTGGAAAGATAGCAATTTTACGATTTTAATTCAAATTGGCTTGAAATTATCTTTCCTGATTAAAATTAGGGAAGTTTGATGAAATGCTGCTTCATGATTTGCGTAGGAAGTTGGAATGAAGTTAAATATCCAAATATGAAAGGAAAATTTTAAATATCAAACGTTAAAAAACAGCTGGTATATCTAAAACTAGATAGGCGATTGCATTTGGTTCATTAAAGACCAATGTTTTTTAAATGCAACATTTTATTTGCAATATTCTTCCAAAAATTTTACATTGTCGAACCTGTGTAGTCGTGAAACAGAATTCTAAAAATTCGTCTGACATCTTTTCCGTCTGGAGTTCACATATTTATATTTATATTTATCTTTTAATCAAATATTTTATTACATTATTACATAATAGTTGCTTGGTCCTTAATGGTTAATCAAATGTATAACGGGATATTTTTTAACTCTTAATTTAACTTAATTTTGAAAAGTTATAATAGTTGAAAATGTAGAATTTTAAATAAAATTCAAATATAAAACTTGTCTTAGGACTTCCTCGATTAATATTATCAATCTATTTCTTAGTTTTGGTCATTTCCTGTTACTTTATATAAATATCTGACAATTGGAATCAATTGAGGCAATATTTGTATAAAGACCGAGGCATCTAAAACGGATTACTTGAACATTCAGAGATTGGTATCAGTGACAGAACAAAATGCATCAGACTAAATTTACGTAGTATCGAAAATCACACAACTTGATATTAATAGCTTCTTGATAGATGAAAAACATACTTTTTCTAAAATGAAATTCGTAATTTGTCATCATCTGGCTATTTCTTGAATTAACCTATTTACTGTCGAAAAACCATTAGTTCAGAATTAATTCAAAAATTCATCAATCACGGACAATCAAACATTACGAAGCAGATTGTTGCTTGCTACGAAAAATCGCACTTTCCTTTTTGTCATTTTAAAATGAAGAAAGGAACAAGGAAAATTTCTATGAAAATTCGTGCTCCGGTGAGTTGAGAGGATAGCGCGTGGTGAGAGGATAGAGGTTCGCGATCGAAGGAATCGGGTAGGAATCGGTAACGCGGCAGAAAGTAACTGTAGCAGAAGGGGACCAACACACGTGTTGTTGGTCCCCGAGGCGGCCGGTCAGTCGGTCATCGTCTTCCGTTGATGTACATTTAAACGTGTCCTTGTTGCAAGACGCGCGGACGCACGTTTCTTGGCGTCGAAACATGATCCTCGGACGCGTCGCGGTTTACTTTTTTCGATTGATCTCACTCGCAAACGTCGGTTCCGCGTCGGTTTCGCAGTTACGGCGGAGTGTTTTGTCGTGGTCGTCGGTTTGCGCTCTGATCGTTCTCCCATCGGATACGCAGCAATGGTCGTTGCTGGGCTTAAACCCCTGGCCGTTCGAGCAGACCGTCGAGAGACCTTCCGTCGACGAATTCGATTTGAGCGGAAATTCAATCTCCAGGGGTAAGTAAGTTCTCGGAGTGCCGTTTCGTGTTTCTTTTGTGACCGCCAAGACCAAGGTTTCTCGGACTCGTGCCTCGTAACGCTACATCTTGTGTTTGCCCTGAGATTTCTGCTTCTTCCAATCTTACGCGACCCACGGAAATGTTTGTTCGGGTAAAGGACAAGGCGTTCCTCTATGACGCGGCAAATTTCCCCAAAATGCGAATAAAATGAATTTGTTGGTCGGGAAATGGTTAACCCTGCACGACCAGAGGTTTCCAAGGTACGACTCGATAGATCGCGACAAAATTTCAAATTCGAAGCGTCGTAAGTCTGGAATATTAAAGCAATATTCTTTCAATTAATGCCATTTGCATTTATTTAACCTTCTATCGATAGCGTTTAAATTGTAGTTCTGTTCAACAGTTTGATTTTTCTGTATATAATCCGTGGCTTAAACACAATGGTATAAAGATAATGTAATTTACTAGTCGCTCGAAAATTAATCGTACATTTGTATGCAGTAATTAATAGTATTACTTAAATCAGATTTGGCGGTATAAACGAGAGGATAAATTGTTTATCGGTTGCAATTATTAATTAATACGCGGAAGCGTGCACTTAAACGTTCGAAGTTCGAGGTTTAATCAAAAATTGTTCCTGCAATTTTCAATTTTCTCGCTCTATTTGATCGATGAAAGTTATTGTTTCGTGTTATTGATATACTCGTTTTTAATCTGCTGCGCAGTTTATTCTCGGATTGAATTCGATATCGATTTAATGATATTTTTGAGCACCTACGATCTACAATTTGCGATTTTCATGATAATGTAATAACTCAAAATAATTAAAAAAAGAAAAAAGTTTTATTATTAGGGTGTCCCATAAGTTTCTTCCCTTTTTTTGATGCGAAATGAATACACGATATTTTTTGTTTAAGACGGATTTATTATGTTATATATGAAACGTTCTGTTCTATAACCTTCTTCCATCTCTCAGGAAGCCTCATTATGCCCTCTTTCCAAAATTGTTTAAGTTTACTTGTAAAATATTCATCTAGGTGCGTTTTTATTTCGCTTATGGATTTGAAAGATTTACCACGGAGAGAATTTTTTAAGGAGAGGAACAAGTAGTAATCGGATGGAGCAAGGTCTGGGTAGTATGGAGGATGAGGTAGAACGTCCCAATCAAACTGTAATAATTTTTGCCTTACGGCTAACGCAACATGCGGTCTTGCGTTGTCGTGATGGAAAACGACGCCTCGTCGGTGAGCCAATTCTGGCCGTTTTTCTGCTATGGCTGCTTTCAATTGAACCAGTTGATTGCAATATTTGTCAGCATTGATCGTATCATCTTGAGGAAGGAGCTCGTAGTACACTACACTTTTCCAGTCCCACCAAATGCACAGAAGAACCTTCTTCGGATCAAGTCCAGGCTTCGCAACAGTCGAAGGTCTATTTTCCTTGGACCAAGTGCGTTTTCGATGCACATTTTCGTATAAAATCCAAGTCTCGTCTCCAGTCTTTAGCAAGCCTCTTTAAGAAAGGATCCCTTTCATGTCGCTGAAGAAGCAAATCGCACGTAGAGACGCGATTCATAAGGCCGGTCTCCCTCAATAGGTGTGGAACCCAAACTTCATATCGATGCTTATGTACCGTTGTCTTGGGAATATTAGTGGCATCCACTATCTCACGCACACTATATCGTGGATTTTCAGCGAGCACAGTCTTGATAATGTCCGTATGAGTGGTTGCTGGGCGGCCGCTGCGATCTTCATCTTTCAACTCGAAATTGCCAGCTCTAAATTTCTTAAACCAATTGCCGACGGTCCTAATAGTGGTAGTACCACTCCCGTAAACGGAGAAAATCTCGTCTGCAGTGTCCTTTGCACTATTGCCTTTTTTAAAGCAATGAAGCATAACATGCACCGCAAATGCATCTTTTGGCTCTCCATATTGAACGGTGCAAAAAAAATTTTAAAAGAGACTTTGTCACCAACGAAACGTACCTTGAAAGAGCTCTGGGACGACTGAAACCGATGCCATGAACGGCTAAGAGATAAGCCTGCATCGGCTAAGAGATAAGCCTGCATGTTTATATAAACACAGCCACTTCGAGTCACTCATAGCGTGGCGCAGAAGAAACTTATGGGACAACCTAATACTATGTTCACTAGATATCACAATCTGTAATTATTTAATTTAATTTAGTTTATTTATTTAAAATCGCGTACAAATATAATATAGTATACATACATACAGTATTATAATATAGTATAATATATAGTATTACGATATAGTATATGTACTATATTATATATATAGTATGTAATATAATATACTGTGTTATAATATTTTTTAAAAC